>JASDQU010368243.1:0-11489 GCA_032191745.1 Picea mariana
TGGTGTAGAGGATCCATGGGCATTGTTGCCCTGGATTGTTGACTATGTAACCTTGTAACCCCCTGTGTGCAAAGTAAACAACAAGTGGGAGAATGTTGGGTATGTGTTATATTATTTGCATGAGTAGCAGTGTCTGAGCATCTGCGTCGGGCGTGCAGGGGGGTTAGAGGGGAGTGGATCCCCCCACGTGGGGGTTCGGGGGTAGCACCCCCGAAAAAGTTTTTCGCATCGGGACGACATATTTTCGGGACCACATTTTATTTAGGTGGTTTTTTGGCACATGATTTTTTGCCGATGGTTTTCTATTTCCGGTTAAAGAATTAGGGTTTTGGACTAATCCAGGTCATTGGGTTAGGTTTTTGGATGTCGTTGGCTCCTATATGTATATTGTATTGTAAACAATGTAACACAATGTATGAATATAATATATGCTGGCTTTCCCGGTTTGGGTTTCCAGGTGAAAAACCTCTGTGTAATGTTTGTATTTTCTATTGTATCTTTTCTGTTCTTTTCTGAATATCAGATTGCAGTAGATATTGTACAAGGCTAGAATTTACATGATTGTCATCACTAGAATTATCACTTGTGAAGGTAGATACTATGTTTTTAAAGCTTGCCATTTTCGTCTGTTAGCTCATTTCGAATTCAACAAGCCATTGAATTTTCCTTTTTACTTCTTGAAAATTATTGAGAATATGTCTTCCCAAGTATGAAAGAATGTTGTCAATCCTCATAACATCCTATTCCACCATGTCCTCATTAATTTCTTGTCATAGCCGAATTGGAAAAACAGGGGAAGACATGGGATGAATTCATTTATCGATTTGCAAACCCCCATCTCACAATCAAGACCAACAAGAAAACACTTAATATAGGTATTGTTACTCCATACAAACCCCATTCTCCAAATGCTCCAAACCCTCCTACTCAAGCCATCCCTCTACCAGAAAAAAAGACCAAGAAACTTGTTGATACCCCTGCAGCCTCATCGGGCAAGAAGACTAAAAATCCTATTGATAATTCTCCAATGCCCTCAACATCTATTGATCTTGCACCCAAGAAGTTATAAGAGGCAATTCAACAATATTTCCCTTTAGTCCCTACAAATATAAGAGGAGCCAATCAGTTCAAAGACGTATCTTTTTGAAAAAGTGCCTAAAATACAATAGGAAAGCCTTATGAAAAACCCCCAAGCACTTCATACCCTATCCAAGTATCTTCCGATCTTGAAAGACCCCATTAAAGACTTAGGGAAGTTTCTACATAAGATTTGGAGCATGATAGAGAAATAAAATCTGAACCCATTCCCCCTCATAAACCCCCTCTTACTCCTACCTCACAGATACCTACACCAGATCCCAAAGATGATAGACTCTCTACATCCTTCAAGGGATCCAAGCCCTCCTCTGATATATCTGATCATACTCTAGTCCTTGAAAAATTACAATAGGAAAATTTGCAGATGCTACAACAATTGGAAGAGAGGAAGACCATGGATAGGCATCTCCATCACGACAATGCAGTCTTACAGGAAAAAGTGAATTCCCTCCAACGATTGGTTGATAAAATGAACAATGACAATCGTAGCCTCCATGCACAATTGAAACACCGCAAGAGGGCCAAGACAAATTCTTCAGGACAAGAAGCTTCTAAAGCTAATCCATCCCCTCCTAAGCAAGTCTATTCATGTTGTGTAATCCATTTTTGTTTGCAGTGGGACCTGCAAATCCTTAGGTGTGGGGGTAATGTTGGGCTCATGTTTCGGTTGTTTTGTGATGATGATTGAATCCTTTTTGCACCGGTATTATGTGTTAATAACAATTTTGAAGATGTTTTCGAAGGATTTTGTATCAAATCATCATGGCTTTATAACAAGTATGTGCAATTGATGTTTTGCAATGGTTTTGAGTTAGATTCAGTTCGATTTGATGTGTATGAGGATCTAATATGTGAATTTTGTAACAAGGAGAATTCTCAATGCGATTTTCCATCCAATATCTTGTTCGACACTTCATCCAGCACCTGATCCAGTACTTCATCTGGCACGTGATCTAGCACTTGGAGCGTAGTTGAGTTGGCGGTTAGCATATTGGTGGCCTGTGTTGGGAGAATCGGCAACCTGGGTTTTGTTCACCCTTGTGGCCTCCAACTATTGAGCTCTTGACATATCGTATTAAGAAGTTATGTTAATCATTGAGTGGCTCGTTTAGTTTCTAGAAGACAAAGGTTGTTATAGCGCATTTAATGGGATTTACCATTTTTAGAGGAGGTCGACCTCTCAAATTTTAATCATTATAAATACCACCAATAATTTCCAGAAAAAGAACAAGAATTGTTAGAATACATTTCTCTGTGTAATTGAGACATCTCTGCAAACTCATGTTACAACTGCGTGTTTTAATTTAATAACAGAACCGTGTTGATTAAGATTGTGATTTGTTGTTGAGGAGTAGCCACGACCTGCTGGGGGGGGCACCAATGGTATGGGTGAATACTTAGATAGATATATTGCATATTTCAGTTGTGTAGCTATAATTTACTTCATTTTCTTGTTGTATGTGTTTTGTCAGTTTAAATGTTGTGTTGTTGTTCATCATTTAATTGTTTAATTTCCCTTTGCATATTGCTTGTAGGAGATAGTTGTTTATTATGCTATGTATTTTATTTCATAGTGAATGGATTGCAAGATAGTAACTTAGTTGGCATGTTAGAAGTTAAATTGATTTCTGTAGGGTTAAACAGAGTATTATTTAGAACAGAGTATTATTTTAAGAAAAAGTTCCTTTTGCAAGTTTCGATGGATCAATGATTGCATGTTTTATTAATTGATTTAATTCCCAGTTCAAGTTATGATTTCATGAATCTATCTTGGTTATCAATGTTGTTTTAGTGTGCTAGAATAGAAGTAGGTTTTGGATTATGTTTTTAAGAGCATTCCAAGTTTTAAATCTGAGTTTTTAATGATAGAATTAAGCTTAGTTTAATTTATGAAATCTCAGTTTTATATTCGAGTTATGATTTTAATTAGAAGTTTGAATTTGAGTTAAGTTTCTAATCATAAGTTTATAGCCTTGTGAATTTACTTGAGTTAGCATAAGAGTGCACTTGAATCAAGTATAATAGTATTTTCTTATCATCGATGATTGATATATGAAATTGAGAGATCACATGGATTTTCAGGATAATTAATATTTCTTCTTTGGCTAAGATTTCATTAGATTTCTTGATTCATACCTTTAATTTCTCCATAGAAGTAAATATTGAATTCATTCATATTGAGCTATCACTAATCGTCATATGCCATCGTGATGTTATTAGGCACCAAAGACATCATCATCATCTTTGAGTTACCTGTTATTGCAGATTAAGAATAGTTTTTGATGCATTTCTGAATATTGTCATGATGCTTTTGATTAAGTAGGTTAATATTTCCCTTGGTAGATTAGAAATTATTATGAGTCTTGTTCAGGATCCTTATAGTAGAAACTTAAAACTAGTTAGTTCAGGTGGTATCAGAAGAGTAGAGATAGTGAACCTTTTATAAAACTTCAAAATAGATATCTTAAGAAAAATAGGTTCCCATTTGGACACCCTAAAGATTAAAAATAAACAGGAGGAGGAAAATGCAACAATGAGCATGTTAGCACTAGGAGTCACCTTCTGATTACATGGAAGGTAAGCCCAGTACCCATCAGGTTATATGTGAATGTATGAGTGTTTTAAAGGGTCAAATGGAAAATACTCGAAACGATAATATCCTAACTCAGAAACAGGGCTAACATGTACCAGCAAATAAGGTCTTGAATAACTTCAACCAGTAGTTTGGGAGTAAGTATGAATAGAGGGAAGACTTGAATGAGAGGAATGTAAGGTCTATTGCAAACATCAGGTCTACAAGAGCCTAAGGAAGAAAGTTTCTTAAAACAATATCTTCTTGAAATTAGAAACTAAGAAGCTAAATAAACACCAGGATAATACAATGATCAAACATCCACCATAACATTACCATAGTTATCCATGTGAATCATTCAAAACATGAACATTTATCATTAGAATAATATAGGCCGAAATAGAATTTGATTTCTATTAGTCGAAAAGTCTTAAGTCCAGCACATTGCTAGATCACAGTCACTTCATCAAAAATATTACAGTCTAGGGAGCCTTGCTCAACCATCCAAACCTACTAAAGCAATCGATCTATCTATTTATAACAAGAAAGGGAGGCAACAGCTGGAGGTATGAGTTGGCCTGTTTCCCTTGAAAATATCTAAACATTTATTTGTTCTAACAAATAAAATAACAACCTATGCTATAAAACAGGGAAATGCTGGTGACTAATCCAATCATGCTTCTAACTGCTTTGATCCTCTTTTGCTGCCCAGTTCTTGTTTTTCCATGTGTCCTTTTGGAGCCTGTAGTTGTCCTCAAAATGCCAGTTGTTACTTCTGTAACTTTCTCCATCATCAACTTACCAAAAAGTTGTTGGCCTAGTCCTCCTAGATTCTTGGTGTTTGTTGGCAACTTCCTTGGGTAGCAACTCTGGGTAGCACACCTTGAAACGGAACAAGGAAAGAAGGTAGCAACCCTGTGTTGCATATATGTGCCAACATTTTTCCTCTGTTGAAATATTAGGTAGCGCCCATGTGTTGTGCCTATGTGTAAACCTACTCCCTGCCAAATATTACGTAGCGCCATTGTGTTGCATGTGTATGTTGATTATGTTCTCTGTGGAATATTACGCAACGCATTTATGTAGTGCCACTTACGTTGTGTCTTCATACAGGTTTGGGTAGCATTGCCAAAATGCAGTGCCTTTCAATCTTGAATATGTATCAAGTAGTGTGTGTCCTTTCATGATGATAGAACCATTTTACTTAGGTGCCTTGACTGTACCATAGGTAGTGCCCTTTACCACTAGGTGAAGCTGTCACTTAGCAAAAACTCAAAATCCATATAGCTAAACACATAGAATCCTGAATAGATGCCAGAGATAGTATTTACATATCAGTTAATCCTCCCAAAAAGGTACAATCCCCAAAAATGGAGCTTACCCTTAACCAATTATTTTTTCATTTTGACACTTAACCTCACACTCTTTCTGGTAGAAAGAGGATCTTCAATTGACTCRGTAGACTTCTTCTTCTTAGCATTGGTAGGCTTCTTCAGTGTATTTTTTCTTTCCTTAGCTGTTGGTTTGTCATCCTCAATGGAAGCTTCAAACAACATCTGTAAATTCCTTTGGGCTACCACAATTGAAAGTGCTTCAGTTATGCCTTTAGCTTCCTATTCTGAGACTGGAAACCTTTGTTCTGCCTGTAGAGGTTCTGGAGCTACCTATGAAGGGGTTGAGACTTTCTTGCCAAGTCAAGGGTATGATTGTAGCCATCCATAAGCTCTTTCATCTTGGCTCTGTCAGATATGGATTCCTTTTTCAATTTAGCCACCTCCTTCCTAGACTCTTTGAGCTGCATTATTAACCTTTTGAATGTCTGACCACCAGGAGGACTAGAGACATGCATAGTCTCAATGGGCTTCTTCTCGACCTCTTCTTCCATATGTACAGGAATTTCCTTGTGTGTTTCATCAGCCTTCTCAAAACCTTTTCCTTTATGTCTCTTCTTATGCACAAAATCTTATTCTTTATCCTTCATAGGCTTTTCAAAGTCTTTCATAGAGACTTCATCTTTCCTCTCCAAAGCTCCTTTGGTATATTTACCCTTCCTTTTCTGTATGAGGGTTTCTTGTTTCTCTTCTATAGAATTTTTAATATTTTTACCCTTCTTCTTATGCATAGGGGTTTCTGTTAAAGACTGCTCTTTGAAAACCTCCTTAGGAATTGATGGCCTTGTGAAAGTTCTTTTACCATTGATTTCGACTGTTGGGGGATAAAAGGGAAAGAGAATCTTCTTCCCTCTCTTAGATGTCAACTTTGTAGAACAAGGCACTTCTTCTAACCCTGGTGCAGGTGGTGGTGAGAAATCTCTATGTGGAGAAGGACAAACTTCCTCCTCGACTTCCATGACTTGCTTGTTGATCTCTCAAACTTGAGTAGGGGTTCTGCCCTTTCTCTTCCTACTGATCCCTTCTTTAGTACTTGTGGGTGATGAAGGACCTAAAATCTATGATTGGGGAGTAGATGTTGGGTCCATCTTGAAGTGAGAAGTAACCAAAAAATCCTCCCATGAAATCTCTTTCTTTCCCAACTCCTCGGAGACTAGCATCCTGATCAGTTTAGAGTGGAAAAGGCTAGAATCCACATTCTTAGATTTGGCTTGGAACCTGTCTGAAATTTTACCTATGCTTCTCAACAGGTAATAAGGAATATTCATCTCAATTTTACCAGTAAAATGTAGCAACAGCCTTATGTGATAATGGTACAAGGTGTTAAATCTCCCTTCACATGTAAAATATCTTTGTATGATTTTCAAAACTCTGTCAAACTGTTCAATCAATTGATTACTTGGCATACTCTTAGAAAACTCATTGGCTCTATATTCAGGCTTGAATATATCTTTAACAAAGGGTGAACTCAAAACCATGGCCTTGAACCACTTTTCACCTGAAATGGGAATCCATGTTGTAGCTGAGATGGAGGCTTCAGTTACCTCAAATTTCAAATCCCCCACTCTGGTTTTCTTGCCATCAAAATTTAAAGCAAACCGTCTTGCTACCTCTGGATGGCCTCTCTACATGTTCTTAGAAAGAGAGTCATCCTTCTCTTTGAAATATCTCCCTTGCCATGGGCTCTGTGTCAAAAAGGCACATGTCCACAAGTTATATCCTAACTATCTTGCCACCTTTGTGTGCTTTCTTTGATTGAGGGGTCTCCATGGCTCAGAATGAGGGCTCTTGAAAGGATTAAGGGATGGTACAGACTAGGAAGACTTATAATCATGCTTCAAATATACAGTGTTGACCCTTTTCAATTGAGTAAATCACTTGATTTCGAGATGAAGGGAGGTAGGGGAAGCAGCGAGAGGTTAAGCAACACCTCTGGGTAGTGCAATGCATATGGAGAGGATAGACTAGTCAAGAGCTTGTAACTTCAATGGCTAAAGCATGCGATAGTAATACGACTCAGATATGGGCCATGAGGTTTACAGGTTTGAAAAAGAGAGGAGATGAGGGTATCATGCAAGGATGGATCCTTTACCACTGTGAAAACTTAGCAAACCAAAACCCAAGCACAAACTTCCTGTGAAAATTAATATGCAGAAGAGGCAACCAAGGATACATGTAGACTAGACACCTGTTGAGATATTCAATGCAATATTAGGATGAAATTTGAGAGAACTTCAGCCCTGGAATATTTCTCGACATCAGATTTGGTTGACATGTGGTCACCTGATCATAACTTGCAAATTTGCGCAATGCATCACTGTCAATCCTTTCAAAATTATAAATCGTTACCAAGGATCATAAATGCAAGACTTTGAAAGCATTTTTAACCGACTTCTGGCACTGAAAACAAGGGATATGGTATCGGTCGTGGAAATCATGACTTGGGGTAGCAGTGTAATAAACATGATAGGTGCTATGGAACAACCTGATAAGTAGGTAGCGCTTCCAATTCAAAAATATGATTAGATAGGTAAGCGAGGACGATGAGCTATGCTTGTGAGGTCATGGGTGAGGAGAGAGGTGTGCCACATCAGCCTGATCATGGGAGGTATCTACCTAGGGACAAAACATGAAAGGGACCAAAAAGAATAAACCATGAGCTAAAACGATTCAAGGATCAAAAATCAAATTGAGGATCAAAACATGAGCCATGACTCAAAAGTTTAGTCATCCAAGGGGTTATAACAAACATAACTTTAAAGGGATGAAAACTTTTAAAAATTTAAAATATAAGTCTTTAAAAATGATAAAAACAAACTGAAAGACCCAAGGCAATTTAGTGTGATAACAGATCATATTTTTCCCAAGATGCAGGAGGAAGCATTCCTCAAGGGAATTCCCATTAGATAACATTTCAGTTTGTGGCTTTTGCACGGAGGACCACTTAATTGAAAAATGTCCATCATTGCTCAGTTTGTTAGCCATCTATAGAAGTGGGGATCTTGGGGAGTCCTCTTATGCACCTAGGAGGCCATCGTAGCCTAGGAATCAGCCTACATACTTGGATCTACAGCCCTAAGTTCCACACTATTATCAACAACCACAACGATGGAACTCACCGAGTTGGAAACATTGGTCTACATAGTATCACCATCCTTGGCTTCAAGGATGGAGAGGAGGGCATAACCAAGGGAACCCTCATGCTCCACCTATCCCTTTTCCCAACCATCCTTACCCTCAATTTCCACCGAACATCCTGCATCTTCTGTCAGGTTTTGTTCTACCACCTTTACCTCCTATTCCAAAACAACCGCAACAATACCAGAATGCAATCTCCCCAAGACCGACATTATTATCGGCACAACCAATGCTGAATCCCAATAATAAAACCCACTCAACCTCTTCATAATGTTGAGATGCAATCCTTCCCGACATATGTTATTTCTCCTCTTCCATTGCAGGAGATTCAACTAAGGTCGGGAAAAGTTATGGATAGGCAGAGACCTTCAGTATTCATCCAAGAAGAATAAGAAGAGGAAACCCCCAAACAACCCACGAATGACACTAGATGGGAAGATGTTATCATCTCTAAGGACAAAGAACCCAAGCTTCCCCAAAATGAACCTTCACAAATTACAAGGGCCCCTCCTTATCCAGAAATATTAGTGATCAAGAAACCTACCACCCGACCGGAATTTGACATCTTGAATGAATTGAAGAATATTTGTGTCAAAATTCCCTTTCTTCAAGCAATTAAGGATATTCCAATTTACAGTAAGGTGGTAAAAGAATTGTGTATTAAGAAGCCAAGAAGGAAGCAGAAGGATCCTCCAATAGTACATTTGATAGGAGAACTTTCTGAGTACATATCAGAGCAGCCTAAGGTCGCAAAATATGGGAACCCCATGGTGACCATAACCATTAATGAGGTTTCTATCGGAAACACTCTCATATACCTAGGGGCAGCCATCAATGTTATGACTGTTACTACCTTGGAGGAATTACAGTTAAAACCTCTTCTTAGACCTACCCCAACTATTTTGGAATTAACAGATAAGACAAGGGTTATACCTGAAGGGATATTGTATGATATCATAGTTACTTTAGCCTCATGGGAGTACCCATTAGACTTTATGGTCATCCACTCAAAGGATCCTACCAAAGGGAATCCCTTTATTTTGGGAAGACCTTGGTTGGCTACAGCGAATGAATTTATTGGTTGTAGAGAGGGAGAAATGACCATCTCAAATGGACTCTCTATCTATAAGCTCACCATATATCCACAAGATAAACCTATCATGGAGAATATATGGTGGCTTGAATTTCCATATGAGAATGACTACGAAGAGCCTGTGATACCAAGTGATCATTCATGGGCACTTCAGGAGCACACAACGGAAAATGTGCTAAACCAGTTTATTTCTGCTATCATGTGTGTTGATTTTCCACAATATTTTCCCCAATTTGAGTACATGTTTGGGGAATAATTTCAGGAACAGTTGGACCCATCGATTTTGTCTTCAAAATATTTTATCTTTGAGATAGATGAGTCTGCCACATCTTATACCATGCCCTACGAGATTAGTCCAGGGAAATTTCTACATATAAATTATGGACTAGATGCAGACCAACAAAAGCAGTTAGTAAGTGTCCTTAAAGAACAATCAGGGGCATTCACCTGGGAATATACTAACATGAAGGGTATACACCCTGACACATGCATTCATCACATATATACCTAGGTGGAAGTAACACTTATTAGGCAACCCCAAAGAAGGATTAACCTGACACTCAAAGATATAGTAAAAGAGTAGATACAAAAGTTATTGAATTTCGGATTTATTTACCCCATCTCCGACAGTAAATGGGTATCCCCGCTTGTAGTGGTTCCAAAGAAAGTAACTGGGAAATGGAGAATTTGTGTTGATTTCCGGGAGCTAAACAAGGTGACTCTAAAGGATTATTTTCCTCTTCCTTTCATTGACCAAGTCTTGGATGAATTTACAGTATATGGAAATACTTTAGAGATTTATGAGAGAGATTGAAGAAGGAGAGTGAGGGAAGCAAACTAGGAGATTTTCCCAAGAGACTTTGGGCAGATGTTGGGCTCATGTTTCGGTTGTTTTTTGATGATGATTAAATCCTTTTTGCACCGGTATTATATGTTTTAATAACCATTTTGAAGATATTTTCGAAGGATTTTGTATCGAATGATCATGGATTTATAACGGGTATGTGTAATTGATGTTTTGCAATGGTTTTGAGTTAGATTCAGTTCGATTTGATGTTTATGAGGATCTAATATGTGAATTGTGTGTAACAAGGAGAATTTGCAATGCGATTTTCCATCCAATATCTCGTTCAACACTTCATCCAACACCCGATCTGGTACTTCATTCAGCACGTGATCCAACACTTGGAGCATAGGCGAGTTGGCGGTTAGCGTATTGGCGGCCTATGCTGGGCGAATCGGTGACCTGGGTTTTGTTTCTCCTCATGGCCTCTAGCTACTGAGCTCTTGACATATCAGATTAAGCAGTTATGCTAATCGTTGAATGGCTCGTTTAGTTTCTAGAAGCCAAAGGTTGTTATAGCGCATTTAATGGGATTTACCATTTTTAGACGAGGTCATACCTTGCAATGGTTGACCTCTTGAATTGTAATCATTATAAATACCACTAGTAGTGGCCAGAAAAAGAACAAGAATTGTTAGAATACATTTCATTGTGTAATTGAGACATCTCTGCAAAATCGTGTTAAGACTGCATTTTTTAATTTAATGACAGAACCATGTTGATTAATCTTGCGATTTGTTGTTGAGAAGTAGCCACGACCTGCTGGGGGGCCCACCAGTGGTCTAGGTGAATAATTAGATAGATATATTGCATATTTCAATTGCGTAGTTATATTTTACTTAATTTCCCTGTTGTATGTGTTTTGTCATTTTAAATGGTGTGTTGTTGTTCATCATTTAATTGTTTAATTTCCCTTTTGTAGGTTGCTTGTAGGAGATAGTTGTTTATTATGATGTGTCTTTTATTTCTTAGTGAATGGCTTGGAAGATACTAACTTAGTTGGCATGTTAGAAGTTAAATTGATTTCTGCAGGGTTAAATAGAGTATTATTTAGAACAGAGTATTAGTTTAAGACAGAGTTTCGTTTGCAAGTTTCGATGGATCAATAATTTCATGTTTTATTAATTGATTTAATTCGTAGTTCAAGTTATGCTTTCATGAATCTATATTGGTTATCAATATTTTTTTAGTGTGATATAATAGAAGTAGGTTTTGGATTATGTTTTTACGAGCATTCCAAGTTTGAAATCTGAGTTTTTAATGATAGAATTAAGCTTAGTTTAATTTATGAAATCTCAGTTTTATATTCGAGTTATGATTTTAATTAGAAGTTTGAATTTCAGTTAAGATTAT
>JASDQU010368248.1:613-11484 GCA_032191745.1 Picea mariana
TCTGAGCTAGCTCAACTTCATATTATTCATTAAGTTCTACCAATTCCTCTTTGAGAGGTTTCTCTAACTTACAATTTTGGTTTCCGACATATCGATGAGTTCATGGCGAACTCATCAATGCAAGCAATATTGGGGAGTTCATAATGAACTCATCGATACACTAAAACATGAACACTTAGCAATTTTTAGAGCATAAAATTTAGTGTACTGGAAGAGTTTCCACAAACCTCGTGTGATACACTGGTGAGCTTCTTACCAACATCATTAGCATACAATCCTTTATCATAAACAAAGTTCACATGACTGGTACTGGTGTATAGGAAGTATTCTTATGATCACCTCCAACATATTAAGCCTATATCGACATGTTTCCCACTACCAATGTTGGTATGATGGAAAATTCCATACCATATTCTTCGACGCATTGAGATTTAATACCAACCATGTTCCCTCGATCCTCTCTAATACACTATGTTTTAGCATCGACAAAGTTGACATAAACATCATCGGTACATTGACACACTTCTGTGGATGATATCCAATACGTTAGTTCACGTGCCAGTTAAAGTTATAAAAAAATATTTCCCCCACCTTTCCTTTTCATTTGTTATCATTAAAGAAGAGGGAGAATGCCTAGTGTGCATCAACGAGTCATCCTATAGGAGAACACCCATTTGCCAATGAAGTATCCCCACCATCCACCTATCCATAGCATGCCAGGTAGTCTCTCAAAATCATTGCCTCGCTTTTTCTTTTGTATGTTTGGTCTCCATTATGGTTTTTCTATAAGACCGACACCGAAAGCATACATGTCAACACCTTGCATATGAGCCCCAAATTACCTTTCACTTTCAGCCCCCCTCATGTCGAGACTCATCCTATTTCAAATGAATATGCTTTGTCTGAGTACCTAAGCCACCAATCAAGCTTTCCCCCCTTGTTATACATTGACAGATGCCCTAACCCAAACCCTAGGAACCAGATTTGTTTCTATAGAACCATGCCATAACCTTTGACATTCAACCAGTCCTCAAGATTAGAAGAGGTCCCCATTTGGTATGAGCCTAGCCAAGCCCAAAGTCGAGACTTAAACTCAGATCAAGACTCAACTCTACCGACCCTTCACCCACAAGCCATAATCACCAATACTTAGTTAAATTTTAAATTAGAGGGAATATCGACAAAGTTGTTGCTAACTTTATCGAAATATATCTTTACCATATCGACAGAGTTGTTATGATTAACTCTCAAACCACCAATTCTATACCAACGAGGTTAGCATGATTGCCTCTGGTACAAGTTTTCCCTTGTCGCTGATGTTGACCACATCATCGTAAATACTTACATTTCTTCGTCGATGGATTTTACAACATCCTTGTTGAATACTCTTTGACTGTGTTGGCAGGGTTGACAACATCATCTCCATTACTCTCTTCATCATCATTTCCTTTTATACAAGCCTTCCCTTTTCAACAATGTTGACAACAACGTTGGTGGTCCTACTCTCTTTCCATATCGGTAAAGTTCACATGATTGTCATCGGTATAGTTTTATCCCACTTCAACGCAATTATTTTGATTGTCGCCTGTACCATTTTCACCATACCAGTGAAGTTCATGCTAACAACATCGACAATACCTTTCTTTATCGGCAAGGTTTAAAACATCGGCGTCGATTCACCTAATCGTTTCCTCCCTTCTGAACTGAACCGTATTTCAAAAGCCTTCACTATGCCACCCATTATCACCTCTTCTTCAAATGATGACTCACCTCCTAATATTGGTACCAATAGCTCCTTAGACACTGATACGGGTTTGCATTGATGAATTCATATTTGACATTTTGATGTTTCTAAGAAGCCCAAGAAGTTACATTATTTCAAAATCTATTGTCTTATGCTTGCTTTCATACTTAGTTTCCCACTGGGGGAACCTAAATATCCTATGTTTATTAATGATGAACATGTTTTTCGTAGATTCAAACATGTCACCCCACAAGAATACTGCAAGAAAATATCCCACGAAAGAAGCCTCTTAGAGAAGAAGTTGCCAAGAAGAGGAGGCAGACACCCCAGGGTCAATCTATGATGACATCATCAGATTCATAGAGTAGGGAACTTCACTTAAATGGGTTGAAGTCTTCGAGATGTTTAAGAAGTAGAGTTTCCATGTAGAAGTAGAATATGAAGAAGATCTCAATACCTTCAGGAATATCTAGAAATCTAAGTTACATAGGGTGGCATCCCCGAAGCAGTCTTCCTCTATGCATATGCAATCTCGTGGATAGTTTGGCATGCACACCTGGACAAAACATATATCCTCAACGCTAAGGGAAAACCATAGCATCAAACATAGCCTCATATTATCACTTAGAGAAAGGTGATGTGTCACTGAACAAGGACCTTATCGGGAAATTTCCACTCAAGCCAAAAATTTATTTTGTGTAAGATCCGGTACAAGCCTGATAAGACATTCAAAATAAGATCGTCAAGTAAATATCCCACTAGATAATTGAGGATGTCATACCAATACATTGTAGCAATGTTGTGTAGGTTGTATGGAGAACTTGATATGTCAAAGTTCACATTATACCTGGTGCCGCTCATATACTACCATGCCAACGTTGGGTCATCCTTTAATTAGGATGATATCTTATCAACATATATATAAAACTTTATCCTAGTTTCCAAGGAGACCACCCTCGACAAGTTTCTCAGTTTCCACATGTCCTCATATATTTTGGACATGGTATGTGTATGCCACCAGTATCCCAATATGGGTTTGGCTAGGCAGCCAACCGACCCTCCCATACACATTTACTGCAAAGTTCTCTAGGAGCACAAATACATAAATGAATATCACAAAATTTGTGATTATTTCTTCGCACCCTTGTACCAGTTATTATTTGATTCACGTACGTTGTGCATGATTGACAAGGCCCAAACAATAGTATGAAAAGTAGGATATTGATATCTCTTGGAGTATGGGACGTATGTAAGGGTATACAAAGCCCCCAAAGCTCCTCATCTATTCCCTAGGTTTGTCTATGAAAAGTTAGTGTTGCAAGAGATCACATATCAAACCATAATCCATGAAGTCGGGAAAACACTCTACTGAGGTAAGAAGGCCATCTGGATCCCTTTACCATTATGGGTCAGATCATACTCCTTCAGAGACATTAAATATTCTCAAGATGAGGTGGACACATTGTTATAATTTTGCTTCAGAGAAGAGAGATTATGAAGGAATGATTTGAAGAATGTAGTCAAGGAGTATTGTGCCAAGAAAAGGCACAGATGGGAGTATACATTAGCCAAATGGGAAAAAGAAGAGATCCATTGCGGCACCCAGACATATCATTAAGTAATTTTCATATGGAAAGGAAAACCTTTGGGCATGATCTTAGATGAGGAAAAGGCTCGAGAAGAGGCCCATAAAAAAGAAGAAGAATATGTGGCAGCAAAAATAGCGAAAACCACGACCACAACAACAAATTCTAAATCAGAAGAAACAACGAAAGAAGAGAGGAAAAGGAAAGTTGTTGTAGAGGTCGAAGTTGAAGAAAAACAAAATCAGAAGAATGTTGAGGAAATTGAATAGAGAAAACATGGATAAGCTAAGAAGGAAATCGTGGATAATAATAGAAGGAAGAAAGAGAAAGTACAGAAGAATAAAGAGGATGTTTCTGAGAATAAATGATAGGAAGAGGAAGCCAAAGCTAAATTGACGACATTAGTAGTAGTAGTGGCCATGAAAACAGTTGAAGTAGTGGCAACAAAGAAAAGAGTAGCATAGGAGGTTGCAACAAAAGCAACTGAAGAGGAGTAAAAAAAGAGGGACGAAGATGCATTGAACAATAACACCTCTCCCATGGACACTGACATCCCAAATACATCAACATGATTCCCTCTCATTGATGGTCACCTCCCAGTCAACTAACTGGGGTTGGGACTTCACACACCCTATTGTTATGAGGAAAATATCTCTATGGCTAGGGGAAAACCAAAATAGACGGAATGACACCCAGAAATAAACTCTAAGCTCAAGTATGTTAAATAAATGAAATGATAACAAGAGAAGGATATAAGTCTACCTCATCCAGACATCCAAAGAAGAGCACCATTGAGCACGACCCAAATATTTATACCTGCAAATTGTCCTCAACAACCAAGATATGCAAGCATGTGGTAATGATATATAATGTCAACATATAAATTAGCATAATCCATTAACATACATAACAAACACACCCATGGAAAGAAATACAAATATTTGCAAGATATCAATTAAACAAGAAGAGAGTATTTATATTAATGTAATCAATAGAATTACATAGGTGATAAACTTTTGTAATGACACATATTGGAATCGAGAAACTAAGTCCCTCCAGCTAGGTCTCCACCAGTTCAATCCTCCACAAAGGAAATCTCACAAGTACGAGTCAATGAAGTTCTCCATTACAAAATAAGAAGAGCTTGGGGGTTGAACACAAGAAGTTCATACTTTCAAGGACAAAGGGATGTAGACTTAATTGAGGTGAAATTTCTCTAGAGTGTCTTTGCTCTCAATCCTTTATTGTATATCTTCAAGGCTTGTGTATGGCTGAATTTATAGCCTCCAAATGGAATTGAAGGGTCGAGTCGGAGCATTTCCAGTATATGGAAGGTCAATGATCATAGATCTCATGACATGACATGGAAAACCGACACATTTTTTAATTTTTTGAGCACCAAACCCGATGTACACAGGTTGTAATGGAGCATCGAATGTACATACGCAAGGTATATAACTGGTAGGTTGCGTACATGAAAAAAAAATATGAATTTTATCTCTAGAGTGGAAAAAAAAAGGGGTAATGAAGCTTGCAGAGGAAAATGGAAGGCCATCAAAGCAAGATGCATGGAGTATGGAAACATATGCTTTAACAGATGCCCCCTAATGTGTGAGGTCAGAGGAGTATCTACGATGGTCAAAATGCATTATAATTCCCACAAGTGGAGTAATGAAGACTCAGCTAGAACTACTAGTTAGTCATGAGAATATTACAATCCATATTGACTTTCTAAACATGGATGCCAATCTGAATTACACTGCAGCTCCATCTGGATATATATCAAATAGTTGTTCATGGCCATGAATAGGAAATACAAAGCGGACATATGCCATAGGATGTCATAGTCACAAAAAAGACACAGTGGAGTCTAGTCTCGAAATCAACTGAAGATATCTATATACAATGGAGCACAATATTATCTTCCATGATCACTGAAGTCATATAGGTATTGGTCCAATGAAAGACAACAACAGATATGGGGTGTTGTTACTATAACTGGAGGTCTTCTACACTATTCATTGAAGGTGAAAGTCTACATTATTTGAATAGAGAATTTGAAGTCGAAGACAATGAGACTTTGTTTGATTACAGGTCATTAAGGTATATTGTTAACAAACGTGAGGCAACCCATTGATAATTAAAGTAGGTGTCAAGGCATCGAGTACATTCAACAAGTTTGAATAAGGGTGTTGAGGTCAAACACTTGAAGAATCCATCGATCAAGAGACATTAATGTATTCCCAATTGTCGAAGGTGGGAGAACGTGCCACTGATGACTGCAAGCCTCTAGGTACTCATAGGCCTCTATATCTTGATTCCATAATAGATGAATTGAATTCAATGGAAGAAGACCCGTTGAAAGGAAAGCATTAAAGAATATCTCATCATCCATCACGAGGTGCAAATAAATAACTTGATAACTAAGAGGATCTTGGATGAATAGGATGTTCACAAACCAATGACCATGTGTGTCTCTCGCATGCACCAAATGCTAGTAGTACATGAAAGAGACCATTTGAATAACAACCAATGAGGAAGACTGTAAACAAAGGCAAGGAAACCACCAATAGGGATAATGCAATCCAAGACACTGCACAAATCCCAATGTGTGAATATATTTATTTCCATCGAACACAAGGGAAACCCCCTAGTCACCAATCAATGAGGAGATGCCATCTGTTGGGTTCAAGGTTTCCTACCCATGATGAAAGTAGGCCTAGGGTGTAAGGCAGGACAACGAATTCATGTTATTATGAGATACACTGAGGGTATGGTCGACATGAAAAGTCAAGAGTTCTAAGGATTGGTCGACATAGGATTTATACTTCCTTTGAACAAGAGCATGAGACATATGGATAAGTCAGGCATCATAGACTTAACATTGATTATTGAAAAAAGTTTGTGACACATGAGGCATCAACAAACTCTCCATAAGGACTGGAAGAATAACCAGTCGGAGGAGTAGACTCTAAGTAATGAGCTCATCTTCCTAAAGTCATGCTAAACCCAAACCTTGGATTAAAATGGACTCAAGATTTTGTGCTCTATTCAAAGGTGACATGATTGTTGCCGATGGGAAATAATTTTCTTTCCCTCCCTTTTTTTTTTTCATAGTAAAATAAATGTTATGATATAGGAGGGGAAATGAGTGTTGCAAGTAAGAAACTAGTTCCAAGTAGTGGAAAATACCTATGCTCAATGGAAGGGAACGCATACCGGGCATGCACACTCAGGGGGATGTTTTCTCTATGGGTAAAGGGTGTCAAGATGAAAATGATATATGAAAGGCATTTCTTGGCTAGTGATGATATTTTTTGGGGAAAGAGGATTATAACAAGAAAGCGGGAGCTGACAATAGGTTCAACAATGCAAGAAGGATAATGGGATGCAATTACAACTTAACTCAAAAATGTCATTTTTCGTAGATTTAGTCCCCTAGGCTTGAAAATTTATAAAATAATACCCATGAGAACTCTTCTAGCCAATGGTGACTAGAGTATTGATTTTTCATAAGTAGTCTACTTGGTACAAAAAATGGTTAAACTTATACCAAATAGGTGTCCTTTCAAATCCATTTAATGAGTGTGAAAGAGACAATCTCACTCGACAATCTTTTCATTTTCTAGATTCTGAAAAGAGCTTAACTAAGACTCGAGGATTTTTTTCTAAGAATCAGACCATGGGGGAGGCTAGGGCTCCCATGAAGGAATTCTGTCGAAATCCAACAACTCAGTGGTAGCTGACACAAGCTTGAGAGAACCCAAAATTTTCCAAGCTAAGGAGGATAATATACTTACAGAGGATCCTTCATTTACAATATATCAATGAATGCCCCTTGTCTGGAAGGGTGAAAAAGAAGGAAGGTGAGGCTCTACAAGATCATTCCAACCAAAGGAAACCATCCTAGGACTTGGAGGGAGCATACTCAGAGAGAGTGGAATGCTCCCTTGTTCAAAAGGTACATAACTATAAATTCTAAGGACATGGTCGAAAGATGCATCACCCCCCAAAAGAAGAGTGGGATTGGCCGAAGATTGCATCAGAAATGTCACTTCCTTAGACTCGTCACTCTCTAAGAGAAGAGTGGGATCGAATGAAGATTGCATTGGAACGACCACTTCTTCAACTGTTGGTTGAATAGGATGTGATAAAACATGGTCAAGAGACACATCACTCCCAAAAACAATAGTGGTGTCGGCCAAAAATTTCATCAGTATGATCGTTAGTTGAACAGGATGCAAGACAACATGGTTAAGAGATGCATCACTCCACAAAATAGGAGGGGTGTTGACCGAAGATTGCATCGACACGACCATTGTATCAACCAAATAAGTATTAGAATTTTGGGAAACCAAAGAGACTCAAAATCTGAAGGGCCACTAGACAAGGATCACGCTTCTCATACCATTGCAATAGCAGGGCACAGACGAGTTAGGTGATTTTATTTGCAAATTCTACAAAGGAACTTTGGCTTACCTCTTATACATCTAGGCTTCTCAATCATATCAATGCCCCTAGCATGACTTGTAGTGGTCAATGACATACTTCCATCATGACTTGCAAAGGCTAGTAGCACATATCTAACATGAGGTTGGCAATATATGTCTAGTGTGACTAGTAGTGAATAGAGTTCTTCCCCCAACATGACTTGTAGTGGTTGGTTGCTTGCTCCCAACATGACTTGCAGAGGCTAGTGACAGGTCCAACATGACTAGAAGAGGTTGGTTTCAGGTCTCCAACATGACTTGCATAGGTTGGTTTAATGTCTCCAACATGACTTGCAAAGTTTTTTGACTTAATGTCAGTATGAATCGCAATGACTGGACTTGTGCTTCCAACATGACCCGTAGCTGTTGGTTGCGGAATCTGAGACCATGGTCTCGGGAAATATTGGTTTTGAGAGATCATAATAAAAATAGGGTTCTGGTATACACCATGTCCCTGCCTCGTAGGGTAGTATCCCCATCCCAACTGATTCATAAATGGTTGTAAGGGCATCATCACCGAGGAAACCGCTTGCGAGGAGAAAGCGATGTGACAAGGGTTACTCATATGAGGATATATGTTTCCCCCAAACAAAGGAAATCCATGCAATGGGTTTCCCATACTATAAAATTGAATCCCCCCTGATGAAACACCAGAGGTTAGAGGGAGTTTTTCCATGAGAAAAGTGTTCCTAGGAACCAACATAGTGGAATAACGATAAATCGATGGGATGAAAGAAGTAGAAGGACCTCCCATTTGAGCACTCGATCTTGAAAAAGTGAAGCTAGATTGGTTCCAGAGGAAGGAGGATTCCAACCTCTACTATAGTATTTTATTGAAGGATATGAGCCCCAACAAATGAAATGGGAGAATAAGGAGGCATCATTCCCCCAGACCCAAAACTAGGATTCACATAAGACAACGAAACAGAGGATGACAAGTGTGAATTCATGTCTGGCATACCAAAAGAGAAAGGATTAGAGGCTGAAAGTATTGACTGAGTACTATGATTCAACATACCGTATAAGAATACAAAAGGATTTGTGCCCATGGGTTGAGTAGAGCTCATGGGTTGGGTAGAATTAGACGAGGGAGCCTCTGACATCCAAACCGTCGATGACAAGGGAGTCAAGAGGACCCCACTAATCACAGAGGATATGGGAGTCTAAGGGATTCCTAATATGTTCATATTTGACTCAATACTCATGGTAGGATGATCATAATCCTGGGAGGTGGAGATATATGTACCACGCTTATTAACTCTACGCCTTTTAGAAGGCAACTTTGGTAAAGGATCAAGACGTGGTGGTAACTTCAAAAGACAAAGATACAGGCGAGGAGGCTGGTCTTGCTCCACGATGACTAAAAATTTGAGATACAATACAAAATCCTAAGGCCAACTAATAATTAGAGAGCACACTCCTAAATAAAGAAAAAGGCCAATGCACACAAATAGGATATGATGGCTAAAAGGGACCACCTGAACTAAAGTAGGTATGCCTCACCCAAGAGGAGCCTGAGACTCTGCAAAAATAGAGTGGAGGTGTCATAATCAATTATAAGGACCATCATAGGCTTCACAACGCAGTCGGTCAGATCCTTCCGGAGAGGAAATTCTCCATAAATTTCATGTGTTTTCCTATCCCTATCTGACTCGGGTACCTGCAAAATAACCCCTGCAAGCAACCTATGTGGCTACCTATGCCAGGCAACTAAATTCACCTTGATATAACCAATGCTCAGGTGAGAAGTCGCAAGTTCAGCTCATCGTATGGGCAGGGTAGCAAATCTTGAAATCTCTAAAGCATCACCTTTCAAGGAGATAAGGGCACTAGAGAGACCCCCAAATACAAATAGAACCCTAGAAATATCTCTAATGCTAGGAAGGTATTAGAGGGCTATCTCTGCAACCGACTTCGTGCGACCTCATGCCTAACTCTAGTGTGAGTGGAGCCTCCTAATGTCAACAATTAAACAATGATTTTCACCACTCCCTGGTCAGACACATGCATTCAGTTTTGTAGCCTTGGAGAAGTTTTGTTCACAAAATCCTATTCCAAGGCCCTAGGTCCGATACTTGTTTGTGTACCTTGAAAAATAAAATTGTTTCTAATCAAATTTAATTATTCAACATTAATTTTAATGGATTTTTCTTACTCAAGAGGCGCGATCGTGAAATTGATGGTATGATGACTCAACATAAAAGAAGCAAATATAAAAGCATTGATAAAGACTAGTCTTGATTTTTCAAAGATATGGTATGCTTCTAAATGTTGTTATACGAAAGAAATCTCTACAATTCAATGAAGTGCAATATTTCCTAATATGCCAAAATGCATTTTTTTGTTTTGTATTTTTAGTATAATAGAATGAAAATGCAAGAAATGAATAAAGAACCACTTAGAAAGACCCTACTACAAGCACTGAGAGACAAGCTAAGAAGGAAACCAAGAAGTAACTACCCAGACCCAAAATGCAAGGGAAAAAAAAATAAGGACAAAGAGTTCACCCAAGAATGCACTGATAAAGAGGCTTCCTATCACTTTGTAGGTACTCAATAGTCAGAATATGGACCCAACAAGTCTCAACAACCAACAAAACTCACCCAACAGTCACTAAAATCAGCCAAAAAGACTCAGAAAATAGTGTACATGCCCTAAAGGATGACAACTCGAGTATGTACGCACCCTAAAGGAAGACAACTCATGTATGTACGCCCCTAAAGGAAGACAACTCATGTATGTCAAAGAAGACACTGCCAAGTCAAGGGTTAGGACATGAAACTCATATAAAAGGTGTTAGACAACTGAGAGGGGGGGGGGGTGAATCAGTTGTTACTGAGCTTAAACAATTATGCTTATTTTAAACTCTTTACACATCATTTAATGACAGTCACAATAATGCAGGGAAGTTAGCAATAGAACATTCAGCATCAACCACACATATGAGATACACAGAGACAGATATTTCTTGAGGAAACCCATACAGGGTAAAAACCTCTTCTTCTTTATATGATAAGTAATCTTTACATTCTTTACATTATCATACATATG
>JASDQU010368249.1:0-11489 GCA_032191745.1 Picea mariana
AGGGTGCCACTCGCTTGCTTGAAATTCTTTGTGCGACATGCCCTTCAGGATGCACCCCGTGCTCCAAGGGTGCCACTCGCTGACTTGACGGATTGGTAGAATCTATAACCCCCTAGAGTCAACACTCCGTCAGGTGAACTTGTGGGAGACTAAGGGCTTCTAAGGAATAAGGCCCCCACCTTATTGCGCGCCCCTTAGAATCACGTGAGCGACTATCGCAGTCTGCCCTCACGACATCGTGGATCCCCTCGAACTAGGTAATCGTTTAACCTACAGTTCGAATCGTGAGCGACTGTCGAAGTCTGCCCTCACGGCATCGTGGGTCCTCTCGAACTAGGTAATCGTTAACCTACAGTTCGAGCCACGACGGGAGTGCTAATAGGCTGTGGCAGGGCTACTGCAACACCTCTCCCTCAATCTCTCTGGAACTCGTGTGTGGCCCCTTTACTCCATATGTGNCAAAATGAAACAATATCATCATAAACGAAACAACTCATATAACCCACTCCCTGACTCAATCCGGAGTCCAAGGGAGTTCCACCGATGCCTCTGCATCCTCAAGGTCCGAAACCCTGCACACTCAATGAAACTGAGTCATCAGCACCTATCTACATCAAGGTAGTAACACATCATGTCATATAACTTAACGCATCATAACGAAGGAATCAATTTTATCATCATAAAAATCCAGATCACTTGCGAGCAAGTGTCCTCAAAGAGTAAGTGCGCCAGAGCGGTATGTTACAAAACACCATTTTCCTTGTTAAAATATGATCATGGACCTAGTGACTATAACTCAGTAGATCCATGCTTGTTTCAAGGTTGCCCCACTTTTCCCTTGACAGAAGAAGATATTATTGGTGAAGTAACATGGACTAAGGGAGGAGGTGACCAGATTATTTCTAGCAACTATGAGAATATTACACTAGGCGATGAAGAGGTGTTTCTTTGGGAAGAAACATGCACAAGGGATAGCGCTTTGATGGGATCCCACCCCATCCTTCTTGATAAAGAAGAAGATACAGATTGGGTTGATTGTTCCAATGATGCCTCTAATGTCTCTGAAGACTGGGATGGTGATTGTTCTACACAAGGAGATGACTATTTCAAAGGGAAAGTATTTGGTTTCGTCAAATGGGAAGAAGATGTTTTCAGAACTATTCAAGCTCATGAAAAAGTAAACAACATAGGTCATATCATAGAGGGTCCCCAGATTTGCTTGAATATCACTCTTGAGGAACACTAAGAAGAGATAAAACAGACATCTAGGAAGGATAGGATGGAAATAATAAACAACTTGGACCCATAATCGAAGAATAAGTTAGCGAAACGATAATTTCAGGTATATAGGCAAAAGAAGCTAAACCAACCTACCCTTACCATTCCTGCAATGACTCAAACAAAGCCTTCACCTTTGATCATTCTACCTCCTAAAGTGCCCAAAACCAAAAGGGTGGACTTGAACTTTGACTTCCAAGGGGCACTATCCAAGATGCATGTGACCATCCCTCTGAGAGAAGTCATTAAGGTACCATTTGTTAAAGAAATATTTGATAATTTCTTCAAAGGATTAGATGGACCTATGGAACCTCCTATTATGTTACAAAGATGATCACTTTAGGGTCCAGTATGATGAACACCCACCCTTTTTTATGACCATGC
The DNA here is from genome assembly GCA_032191745.1 of Picea mariana. Classification (NCBI taxonomy): domain Eukaryota; kingdom Viridiplantae; phylum Streptophyta; class Pinopsida; order Pinales; family Pinaceae; genus Picea; species Picea mariana. The sequence goes on from JASDQU010368249.1 coordinate 1,663, forward strand.
TAATGAATAATAAAATCCTCAACAATTGCATGTTGGATTCAGGGGCCAGTGCTAACATGATGTCTCTCAAGGTCATGCAACAATTAGGCCTGAAATTCACAAGAGCTTATAGAAATGTGTGTGGATTTGATTCCAAATCCATACCCACACATGGAGTAGTTGAAAATGTGGAAGTTTTCCTTAAATAATACCTTGATAAGGTAATCCACATGGACATAGTGATAGTAGATGTCCCAAATGTGTGGGGGATGTTGTTGTCTAGGAAGTTTGCCTCAATGTTGGGTGGAAGCCTTGAGATGGACCTCACTTATGTGAATATGCCTTTGAAAAATGAAACAATAGGTCATCTCCCAAATGTTCCAGTGACCAGAACCCATGTCCAAGAAGCTAGTGATCTGATAAAAGATGACAAAGCACCTGAGAAAAATCTTCCTGATTTTTCTCTAAGTGATATGCCTTTTGCAACAGAGGAAGACTTTGATAAAATTCAGTGGCCCAAGAAAGAATAATATCAACAACTCCTAGACAAGTATAAAAACAAAGAAGCTGGGACTGTGAAGATATTAAAAAAGGCATAAGATGATGTACATATTCGTCCATCTCAGCAGGAAGTGTTTACAGCAGAGTCCCACCCTCCTCCCTCAGTACAATACACCAAGTTTGTTCAAGTAACAACTAAGTACAAGATCATAAAGTATAAAGAAGGAGACATAGTGTGGATGTGGGATACCCAGGACGGAGAGCCAACCAATGTCAAAGGAAGCACTCAATCATGGCTCGGACGTTTCAAAGTTGGAAGAGAATCAGTCGATGAATCCTATTATTTGTCCACTTTGGAAGGAAGAAGGTGCCCATTACTAATAAATGGGCACCTCCTGAAACCCCACCAAGGTGGGGGAACCTGACTTCACAGGTAAGTGAAGGTAAGTAGGTAGGAATTTTTCATTCATGTATTATATTATTTGCACTGCATGTTAGTTTTCTTTCACATTCACTATTGATTTCTTCATTTTAGTATTATATACATATCTATATATGCTGGGGTGGAATTACCACCCTAATCGGTTACTGATATTTCTATTGAGATCAAGCAGGTAAACATGTTATTCTAGAGATGTTGAGGTTATCATGCAGTCTACGATGAGCACATGTCCCCAAGTTGGAGCTAGATGTTATCCCCCACTTTTAGGGATAACTACGAGATCATGTCTCAATGCCGATAGGTCCTAGACATGGAGTACAGAGAGCCATATCAACTTTAGCATGGCCCTAGAGGGCCCATCTTTTCTCCCTTGCAGTGCCTCTACTTTATCAGTAGCAGCAACATCCATCACCATCGTCTTGTTCTTGTATCAGAGATGGTTCTTTCTCCATGAGGTAATGAATCTGGGTATCATGGTATGTGTCACTTATGATCCTCACAACCTTGAATATGAGCATTTAATTCCTTTTGTTTCTAACAAATTCTTGGATCTTATATTTTCCCACTTGACCATGTCTGGTGGGATTGAAAGGATTCCATAGTAAGCCTGTGTTTGTAGGTTTTGTTTTTCCACTGGGGGGATTTATGAAAAGCCATCGTTCGCTCCCATCATAGCACCACTTTTTCATCTTGCTTCCCGCTCATCTATCCCATTACACTTGTTTGGGCACTGGGTTGACCTATTTTCAGGATTGCACCTTATCTTGTGGGAAGAAGGGGCTAAAGGCCTAGAAGGTAAAATAAGGCTGGCAAAAGATAAAAGCCTAAGAATAAATTCTCGAGATGCTTTGCCCAGGGATCCCCGAGAAATCAATAAAAGGCTTCTCAACAAGAAACAAGAGGGACCCGTAAAAATAAAAAAACAAGACCTAGTCAGAGGATAGGGGGTCTCATCACAAGACAACCTATTAGGTCCATGGGTACCTAGCATTATGACATTACCACCAGCTAGTTACGATGCCAGGGCAGTGACTCTTGGTTGCATAGCCAAGAGAAAGGGGGTCTCATCATGAGCCAAACTTCTCATTTATGTGAAAGTACTTGTGGGTAACGTTGTCACCATTGGCCACCACACCAGGGCAACGTCCCCTGATTAGCTTCTTGAAGAAAAAGAAATAAAGAATAAAGAATACATAATAACAGGCATGAATGAGATTGGAAAAAATTGCATCTAGGGCAAGTGCAACTCGCCTTCTACAAAGGCACCCATCGGTAAAACTTTGCATCCTCTACTCTCAATGCACTCACTTCCCTAGAAATCCCTTATTTGCATCACCCACTTACATGTATCAAATGAAGTCTCTTCCAGAAACTTTCCTCCTCCAGTGGACATTAGCCCAATAGGATGCCCTGTCACTTTCTCCAAACTTGTATTGCAATCTTGTATAATTTCTTTGAGATTTTGGCTAGGGTAATAGGGATTTTTATGCACATGTTTAATAATATTGATGATGATATGTGATTGACATTGATATGATCCCTGTGACTTATGAGCCCATGGAGGGCATAGATGTTGATGTCTAGGATCATGCCCGATAGACAGGTACCATGCTGGACCAGTACACATGGGGAGATGATCAATTCAAACCTCCATGGGGCTGAAGAGCCCACCAAATGGATGTTGAGACCCCATCAAGGGGCAGAGATAGGATAGAGATGGACCAAAGGATTTGCACCAAAGAAGAGGATGACATTCCACCAGAGGCACCCTGACAGAGCTTGACCTAGGGGGTTTGTGCCCTCTCCATTGGAACATTGGCCCTGGAAGGCCCAGGATGTCACCCATGATGCTCATGATGTCATCCATCTTTATGGACATTTTGGGAGGCAAATTTGATAGTGTTGGTACATGTGGTAGGTTGGAGAAGCCCAAGGAGGGCTAACGTTTTTCTCGAGGAGGCTGCATTTTCCCTAAAAGGGGCTAATGTCACCCTAAGAGGGCATGACATCATATTCTTTTTCTTGATTAGGGTTTAATTTAAGAATTTAATGTAAAACAATATTATTTTTAGTATTTTGGCCTTAACGTCCTTTTTATGACCTAAAAATGAAATTAGGTCATGGTACTGTATAAATTGAGGGTTTTTTCCTTCATTTTTTCATGATCTCTCACTCACTCATTAGTGAGGTCTGAAATTTGCGCTACACTTGGAGTTCTTGGATGAAATTGTGAGGTGCACTTGTCGAAGGAAGTCTTTTATTGGCATTTTTGGCATTTATCTTGGTGGAAGGTGTTACAACTAGGGTTTGCTACTTGATTTCTTGGTTAAATGTAAGTAAATTTCTACAAACATTTTTGAATGAATTTTTGTAGTATTATTTCCCTTGCATTTATGGTTATGATGTTTCTAATTTAAACCCTAGGGGACAAGAACACATAGAAGGTCCTTGTCTCATGTCCCTATCAAGAGTTTTAGCCATTTTTTTTCCTGAAAAGAGATAGAGCCTTGCCTTAACAACACTCTTCTTTTTTTATCCCTTGTGGAAGAGGATTGAGCCTTTCCTTAGCAACACTCAAATATATCTTCTCCTATGCTAGTCGTTTTACTTTTCTGAAACTAAAAGGAGAAAACACATCAAGGCCTAGTTCCCCTACACCTTGATGAGCCGATTTTCCCTAGGTTTTTCTTGGTAAAGCCTTGCCATAGCAACATGTTGCCTGCAAATCCTCTTGTCTTAGTTTTATGCAACCCACTGAGCTTGCTATTTTTTTCCATTAAGCTAAGGAAGCTGGAGAGAGCATTGAGGCCTAGTTCCCCTACACCAAAGTGAGACTCTATCCCCTAGGGTTTTTTCCTTGAGGCCTTGCCATAGAAACACTTCAAGGCTTGACCCTACCATCTTTAGTCTTGCTATCTTCTTGATCCTTCAATTTATGCGTCCTCCTTTTGACTCCATTTACCCTAGGAACGAACTGATCTAAGTCCTATCTTATGAATACTATGATCAAAACAACCCTTAATACTTTGAACAAAACCCTAACTACTCTAATGCTATCCTAAGACTAACCCTACTAACTAATTTCTTCCGTTATCCATTTGCTATTAGACTCACTGTGCAACTATCGTTTTTCTTATGAGCAAATGAATGGTTATTTAAGGCATTGTTTAAATGAAGTGTTAATTGTTACAGTTGAATGCCATGTTTCTTTAGCATTTATTGAAGAAGTGATATTGCAACTATTGCTATCATACAAACTTTGACTTCATCAATATTTATTGTTCAATTGCTTATTATCAGAAAGGTCATTGATTATATGAAGTACTAACTTGCTTGAGCAAGCAAGCTTGTACATGCATCGTTTTATTGTTGCTTTGTCTCAGGAAGGTGATATTATTGGTCATTACTTCTGATTATGTTTATTGGCTATAAGTTGAACTTTCTGATTAGGTGGTGAGTTGTGAGGGGGATCATTATCACTCAGCTTTGCTAAAACCTCTTCCCTTCTCAAAACCCCAAGTTACCAAGGATGTCTCCCCTGGGCCTTACCTCCCTCAATAGAAAGAACCTTCCCATTGAGGTGACAGTGGGTGGGATTGGTTCAGTTAAGCCGGTTTGATCTCTTTTCATCCATCTTTTATCCTAACTACAAACTGTGCAATCACAATTGCAACATTGATGGCCACACTAAGGAAAAGTGTTGGAAACTATATATAGATTTGCACCTAAAGAACTGTAAGAAGACATAAAGAAAAATAACCTTCTAGCCAGAGACTCAAGAAATTAGGTTGAAATTAGCTTTTATGTGGATGAAAATATTATCTTCACAACTGTGCAGAAGGAGGTGAATTTTAGTATCCTTCATCGACGAGAAGAGAAGGAGATGACCAAGCTCTTCCACATCAAGATTCAGGTCAAGAAGACCAAGTTAGATTCTTTGACATTCGACTCTAGTTCATAGGCTAATGTCATAGCAACAGATCTAGTCAACAATCTTGAATTGGAGGTTCACAATCATCCTAGCCCCTATCCAATGGGTTGGGTAAACAATGATGCAGAGATCAAGGTAACATAGCAGTGCAATATTAAATTTTTTGTAAGTGTTGATTTTATAGATGAAGTAGAATTGGATGTAATACCATTGGATTTATGCGGAGTAGTGTTTGGAAGCCCCAACATGCATATTAGGGATTTTGTCTCCATGAGGAGAGTCAACCAATACCACCTAATCAAGAAATCCTTCATCATCAATGTGCGCAAAGGAAAATAAAAAAAAAATCACTGGTAAGTGTCAGTCAAGCGAAGAAATTGATCAGTTCTAGCAAGAAATAAGTTTTACTTTTCTTAAGATAAAATCAGTCTGAAGATGAGTCAATAAGAGTAAATGCATCCTTGGAGGGGTGAATTAAAGAGAAATAACATCAGTTGAAGGAGTTTCTACAAGAATACGGAGGAGTGTTCTAGGAGCCCAAAGGTTTACCACCCAAGAGGGATGTGGAGTACAAAATATAGATGTTTCCAGACTCCCCATTGTTGAATATTATGCAAGGATTGAAGAAGTTCCACAACTATAAAATCACGTTAAATATGAAGAAAAGAATATCAATCATATCTTTCCCCTTTTCATTGGATTGGAAGGAACTCATAGTTGTTGGTTTAGTGACAACTTGTGATTTGAACAAACACATAATGTATTTTGCCTCCCTCCCAATTGACCTCCTATAATGTGAAAATGCTCTAGAAATGTATTTGTATCGATTCTAGTTCCAACTGGATTCACCAAGACTCATTCCAACCTCGAAGACATTGCACTTGATATAGTTGACTAAGAAACATTAGGACCAAAGCATCCAAACCTAAAAGGAGCATTGATGGATTATTGGTTCATTCCATAGAAAGGAGGAAGAAGGTCAAGGGAACATTTTCTATGAATTACTATGCAGAGAAGTCTATTGTGAAAGAAATTGAAAATGTGCAATGTTGAGGAACCTTGTATACAAATTTATATTCAAAGTGATCTATCCTGAATGAAATTGAAAACACTCCAAAATTTAAAATAAATATAATAGATTTTTATATATATCCATATATATCAAAAGTGTGGTGCGTGTGGATATTGTAGTAATTAATAAACCCGAGAAACTTGTGATTTAAAAAATGGTAATAATAATTATTGTTAATAACAAAAAGTGTGAATGCATTCATACTACCTGCATACACGATATTTCATTTAGAGGTTAGCATATTAATTCCACTCTCAAAATCCAAGACAATTTCAGGCAACCTGGGCAATGATCATGCTTAGGGAAGACAAATTATATTATTAAAAAACTTCCTTGTATTCAAATTATATAATAACAAATTGCCTTCAACTTGCACCTCTTTTTAATTTTAAATAATTTTTATTGGCTAATAGCGTATGACATGGAATCAATATTAGGGTTCGAGGTGAACTTTTAAGCGAAATTTCCTCTAACGAGATTAATTGGAAGTGTTAAAAAATGTAAAAACTAAAACCCAAGAATGTACTGGATAACATGATTTCCACTATAGTAAACATTGAATCTATCTAATTATCACAACTTTTCCAAGTCTCAGATGGACAAGGTGTTGGAAACTGAGAGGAGGGGGGGGGGTGAACCNCTTTAAAATCAATTATATAAATAGAATTAATAAGAATTACAATTTTTATAAAGAATGATCTGTGATTGTGAAGGACACCAATCCTCTTTAAAGCACCAACTCTTGGAGAAACAAATCCCCTTATTTTCTGAGCACCTACTCAAGGAAGCTACCACTCCCTGCTTCTTCAAGAACCAACATGAAAGATGGCTCCAAACCCTTGTATTCTTCAAGCACCAGCTTGAAAGGAGGAACCAACCCCTTGTTTTCTTCAAGCACCAACTTAAAAGGAAGCTGCAAATCCTTGTTGTTCAGAGTTCAACCTGTAGAGGACTACAATCCTCCATAACTCCTCCCTTCCACCCTCAATTCTTGAGTGTCTTCAACATTATTTCATGGACTCTGTTTCTATTTTGATCTTTTGATGTAGACCACAAAGACACTGTCTTTCCACCACAATTTATGGTTTATATAGTATTTCAATAAGTATAAGATTTAACCATTGTGTCTTTTGACAATGAACCTTCGCACCTCTTCATTTAATTTTAATAATAATGTTTCCATTTAATAGTTTGATTTAACTTAAAACACTTCAATTCCTTTGTAAGTTATCTATCCTTTCATGTGCAAGCAATCTTGTAGAAGAAATGGAATGGTTTGGTGTCAATATTGTTGAATTACTCTACATAGCCTTTAAACTATTACATAAATTGATATTTGCAAAGGCGATTTCTTCAACCCACTTTTCCAAATGACAACGATCTCAAAATAACGGGCTTATCCACTTAAGCATTTTTCTATTAGATATTTCTCTTTCTACCCTTATTCTTCTACATGGGACGGTATTCAACTGTCTAATGGTTTATTTAATTGTAGGCCCTTTTGCGTTCCTTATTTAACTTATTTTCCTTATCACACAACGTTATGTTGCAAATGGACCTTGACACTTGTCACCAGTTGATTGGGCCATGTGTCATTTTTGTTTTTTTCCACATGTCTCCCTCCTGGATCATGGGTCTAGGCTGCTTGATCTAACGGCTCTAACTTAATCGCCCGGTGATATGGACGGTCCATATTTCATCTAAGCGCTTTAAACAGATAGACAGTTCGGATATAATCAACCATTGAGTGGACGATTCTTATTCATTGTAAACATGGAATTTTACTTATAATTATTTCATGTGATGGGTTTGCAGACTCTCAGACTTGTAGACTCACATGTCTTCTCGAGTGTCATCAAAATGCACCCACAATTTTCACAGCCTCCAAAATGAACCTATACTTAGAAATATTCTTAAGTTATTTTTCTCGAGCTCTTGGACTCACAGACTCATATCCCTTCAATGGTGTCATCAAAATGCACCCCCAACTTTTGTAGCCTACAAGATGAACCTATACTTAGAAAAATTATCAAGCTATTTTTCTCAAGCTCGTGGAATCTTGGACTTGCAAACTCATATCCCTTATCAGGTGTCATCAAAATGCATGCCCAACTTCCATTTCCTCCATAATGAACCATACTAAGAAATTTTAAGTGAATTCAAGAAGCTTACACTATCCTTCCACTGCTTGATATAATGACTCAGGATTATCACTCTCAATTTGATAGTTGGGACTTAATTTGTCCCAGGATATGGTTCCACTTCAATTTGATGGTCCTAGATTGTCCCAAAAGCTTCATCAATGGAAAAGATTCCTCCTTGACCCCTTTGGCTTTTGTGTGATCACGACAACGCTATTTCTTCTGAGATTTTATTTCCTCATATGTGTTCTTTATTGTCGGTTCCTGCAATTGGTATTGCCAGATACTTATCTAGATGATAAATCCATTTAAACCTTTGTTGACATCAATGAAAACATACCACCATGTCCAACATTCTCCCAATTTGGAATTGATGGAAACAGTAAAAAATATTTATTTTAACTGAGTTTTACTGTGTATTCTCCCCCTTTGAAAACAATGACAAAAGGGACATTTCTTCACTTCCCTTGAGATGATACTCCCTTTTCCCATGTTATCCCCCCCTTTTTCTTATTTTTTTTTATTTATTTTGGAGATTTTAATGAGGTATGGGAATCACTCCCAATTTTTTTCTAAGATTTTCAAAGGTACCTCTTTGTAGAGGTTTTGTGAATATGTCTACAATTTTCTCTTTAGTATCAATATAGTCCACTTTGACTACCTTTTGAGAAACCCGATCTCTCAGAAAATGGTATTTAATTGGGATATGCTTGTTTTAGAATGAATAATAGGATTCGTAGATATATTTATGGAACTAGTGTTGTCACAGTTAACAGTGATTGGATGATCATATTTCACTTGTACATCTTCTAGGGTCTTTTTCATCCAAATTACTTGTGTGCAACAAGATGCAACAATGTTGTACTCTGATTTTGTTGTAGATAATGATATAGATGTCTACTTTTTACTTAACCATGATACCAGACACTTTCATAGGTAGAATTATACTCCATTATTACTTTTCTTGTCATCTACACTACTAGACCAATCTGCATCAATATATGCAGTCAATGTAAAATCTTCTGGTTTTGGAAACCATAAACCAAATTCCAGTGTTACTTTAAGATATATGAATATCCTTTTTACTGCCTTCATGTGAGTTTCTTTAGGTGCAAATTGAAATATACCTACTACTCCTACAGCCTACAAGATATATGGTCTTTATGTTGTTGCATATAATAGGCTACCAGCCATTGATTTGTACATGGTTTGGTATACTCTTGGTGAATCGTCATCTTGACTTAGTTTGCATCCTGTGACCATGGGAGTGTACATGGGTTTAATGTCTTCCATTTGGAATTTCTTTAACATTTCTTTGATATATTTAGTTTGGTAAATGAATATTCCTTTATCTGTTTGAGTGACTTGTAAACCTAGGAATAAAGTCACTTCTCCTAGAATAGACATTTCAAACTCTTTTTTCATTTCTGTAGCAAACATTTTTCTTAGTATAGTAAGATTACTTCAAAATATCATATCATCTACATATACGACCACAACAATCATATCTTGATCCTAAATTTTGATATATAGGTTGTTGTCAGTAGTCCCTCTTTTATATCCTTGTTTTTGCAGATATTGATCCAGTCTTGAGAACCATTCTCTAGGGGCTTGTTTTGTTGGAAGATTGGTTGTTGTCATTGATGCCAACCCTAGTCATGGGTTTTGGACCAGAATATTGATGAAGTTATTTGGACATGAAGGAAAATGAAAATGAAGATACAAAACCCATGGATGGATAGTATACATCATGCTCTTTCC
>JASDQU010368250.1:0-10960 GCA_032191745.1 Picea mariana
GAAAAGAGCTTGGGGGTTGAATGTTGTGTTCAGACTTGAGGGACAAAGGGATGCAGACTCAATATGAAGTAATTTCTCCAGAGTAACATTGCTCTCAAATTTGAATGCCTTCTCAACTAAGATAATAGATAATGTTCTCTTCGAGCATGTCATATTCCTCAACCAAGACCATGTCGATGGTCTACTCTGCAGCAGACAAATAAAAAACTAAATCTTTGTTATAATCAAGAGGTTGAAGTAGAGGGGTAGATGTCAGGGCACATTTCAACACTTCAAAGCAGTGATGAGTTGATTCATCCCAATAGAATGGGACCCCTTTTTACAGAAGATGCATGAACTCTTTAGTGATATCAACATAATTAGTGACAAAACGTCGAAGAAATTTCGCTTTCCCTTGTAAGTTCTAAAGTCAGGGTATTGTGCATGGGGGAGGAAATTGAACTATCACCTCAAACTTGACTAGAGTGACCATTATCCTTGTTGATGACGTGATGAAACCTAATAAACAACCCGATGTCACACAAAAAATGCACTTGTTATGATTCAAGAGAATCCAATAGTAGCGACATCGCTCAATGATTGGTCTTAGATGGGTGGGATGATCAGATATTGTGCGAGAACATGATGCTAGATCATCAAGGTACGCCTCAACTATGTGTTTGAGATCATGAAAAGAGATCAACATGGCCCGTTGAAAGGTAGCTCCATCATTGTTCAGGACAAAAGGCATCTTTCGATACATGAAGGTACCCCATGGACAAATAAAAGTCGTTTTAGTTTGGTCCTCAGTTTTGATTTGAATTTGATTATATCTCAAAAAACTGTCCACGAAAGAAAATACTTCACAACCCACACATTCATCAACAATATGATCAATAAACGGGGTTGGAAAATTGTCTTTCGGGAAATCTTTGTTCAAATCGGGGAAATAAATACAAACACGAAGCATGCCCTGTTTCGTATTGAAAGGAAATGGATTTGATACCCATTCCGTCAATTGTACAGGGTAGATAAAACCAACTTTGAGCAGTTTCTCTACTTCTTCCTTGATCATTGCTTCTTTTCGTGGATTGACCAGACGAAGCTTCTATTAGACTAGTTTGACACCAGGATAAGTCATAATTTCGTGTTCAAAAATTCATGGGTTGATGCCTGTAATATCCTCATAAGGATAGGAAAAAATGCCGTGAAACTCTTTGAACACCTTGGTGTAAATTTGAATCTCTTCGGGAGAGAAATCCGCTTCGATGAAAAACATTCTCCATGACGTTAGGGTTTCTAGAGATATTGATAGGACTCATTGAAACAATTATTTCCATGTTTCCCTTGGCATAAACTCTATGTGTAGCTAGAGGGTCCATGTGTAACCAGAGGGTTGATAAGATAATGACTATCTCTATTCACGGTCAAAGCAAGCTCTCCTGCCTCTATTCTCCTAAGCTAGGGAAGAAAATAATATCTATAATGGATATCATCCCAAGGTCTATCGGGACCAGTCATTTCCTATAGAATCACCTCGTTAGAGGGAAAGACCAATTCTAAAGGATCTTGAGGGGAAAGAGAATCTTGAGCCCAAATAGGCTTGTGAACTATATCTAGCTCCTATGGGGGAGTTAGTTCAAGGTTGGACGAGGATTATTAGACAATGTTATATGCAAAATCAACTGCGGATAAGGGAATGGCCATACCAAGGTTCCCTATCCCTTCAATTGAATCTTATGGGGAAGGTAAAGTCCAAGGTTCATGAAAGAAGCTCATTTTAAAAGACGACAACTAAAAAATTGCAGCCCTCGAATGGTCAGAAAAAACCGATATAAACTTTACATCATTGGAAGGCGATGCATAATCAAAAGTTCCCATCAATGATGGAAGCAATCCAACACCTAAGTTGATAGTGCCAGGCTGTGGGTTATCAACCATCAAGACTGTGGAAGCCCCCAATGAAGTGTTAGGATGAGATAAGGACAAGAGGTCGATGCCTTCATGTGGAAATCATAAGACCCAAAAAATAGTGGCAACCATCGCATGCATTGCATAATTCCAACTCTGTCCTGACAAAAGAATGTAGTTGAGAGGTGCATCGAATACCTTAACCCTGACGCATGCAATTTTACCCTCTAACTGCATGGGGAAATAAGGAATTATATTGTGTGGTCTAAACGATTGATTTCAAAAATATATAAGCGATGTAGGCGATGGAGACAACTCAGGCTAGCCAATGGCCTTACAACATGCCAACAAAATAACGCAAGTCAAGGAACCATCATCAACCACCGTATGGAAAATGTTTCATGTCAACGATTTCGTGGTGTATGCCACTACTATATAAAAGGAGAAATGGTGAGGAAGACGAGATTTAAGTTTGGTTGGATTGAAAATAACCATTCCTGGGTTACTAGTCTCTGCCACTCCTAAGGTGAACAACACAGATTTTCTATGTGAGGGATGACTCTGGAGAACCTCCAGAGTAGACATTGCACAAGGGGTTTGTTCCATATCCTCCATGGTGGAGTAGTTTTGAGTGGCCCTCGCGTTTGGATTATGGGAAGCCTTCTTAAACACACCTTTAGGGATGTGAGTCATTTCCTTTCCCACTATCTTCTCAATTTGAAGAATATTCAATTGGTTAGTGGTGTGCTTTCCCTTCTCGATAAGTTCCATCATTCCTTAGTCATGACACATGTTTTATAAATGAGCATCGACGTTCATCATGTAAACATTCACATTCGGGTTGTTAGTTGTAGGCATGAGATGTCCCTGACTTCCCCCTACCGCACTCGTGGATGTGGAAGCCTGAGCCATATTTTTCCCTTATGGAAAAGGGTCTATCAGCACAACAAGATTTTTTTGTGCTAATAGCTTTTGGGCTTCCGGGAGTTGAGGGCATAAGTGAGCTGGGTGGTTTTTCATACAAATATTACATAGATACTTTGACTTCTTATTCTCATTTTTTCATTCACCAGTGTTGTTATCAACATTTTTATCGCCCTTACACTTCTTGTCTCTCTCTTTCTTCTTTCCCTCGGTATTTTGGTTGGCCTTGGGAGTCGTTGACTACACATTGTGTACATCCAACATCTGGGTAGAGGGGGTAGCCGAACTAGGAGTCTGGCTTTCCATTGTCTATTGTATCGACAATTGCTATAAAAAATTTGACAACATATCCATGGACTTGCTTTGTGATGATCCCACTATGCCATCAATGTGGGGCCCATTATTTTTTTTGGAATTATAGAGAGTATACTGTGGCGCATCGAGTAAGATCTCGTAAATCATGCCAGACTAAGAGTAAATCAATTCTAGATGTTGGGCTCTCATAATAGCCTCTTCCTCAAAAAACACCCTGGACATTGCTACGTCTTTGGACACACAAGGAACCAAAGACTTCAAGAACCACTCAATCAAGAACGTAGGAGGTACCTTGACCTTAATCAAACTCTTTCTATGTCACCACTCTCATATATTATCCGAGATATGGTCATCTTTAGTCTTCTTGAAATTGGCCAACAACTCGTTGCCAACATCGTATCTCACTGGCAATTAGAAATGGTTCAAGAAAACCATCGCTAGGTCATAAGAGTAAGATTACTTCAAGTTTTCGAGATCGATATACCACTTTACAACACCCCCTATAAGAGTGCATTGAAAAAGGTGCAACTGAATGAAGTCGTCTTTCAACGAGTTTGATGAGCATGACAAGTGAAAGGTAGTCACATGATCACCTAGATCTTCACCGGGCTTGCCCTCAAATTTAGGAATATCCGAAGGAAACTTAATCAGCATGGGGGGCCAACTTGGATCAAGATATATTGGTTCATTTAATAATCTCAACAAGTCTAGAAAATGCAGGGTTTCTAGAAAGGGTATTTTTGGTTGTGGAGTATTTACATGAAAAGAGGGCCCTAGATTTTGACTGGAACTAGGTTGCCAGGAAATTTTTTACTGTTGGATAGGGTTTTGGTAGAAACTCTGGCCTTAACCAACAAAAGAAAAGTGTGTCTGTTGTTGCATCATTAACTGACTTCCGAAATTGGATGACATAGCCTGTGCAGGGATTACTCCTTGTGTTGTGTTCCAAGGACCTTGGTTGAGGATGCCCCCAACTGATCCTATTGGCATAGGTACAAAACCTTTCCTGGGGTTCCATTGAGTATGGAAGGGGTTTCCGCCAATTGACATCCCTTATGAGGGAAACAATCCCTGCCAAGGATTCCAAAAACCCTGTGTGGGGTATACTCCAATCGTCTCTCATTGTGAAGGAATGGTACATTGCACCAGGTTTTGTTCACCAAAGCTAGGGTTGTCGAAATCAAGAAAGTGGCCAAAGAAAAATAATTCTTCCCAAGCACACCAAACAAAGAGAATGACATGGATCCCACTGGTGTTGTGTAGGACAAAGGTCCCAAACTTCCTCCACTAAAAAATCTATAATTAGCATTAGGCCCGATTGGCTACTGAAAAGAATCGCCGAGCGAAGGGGATGGAGGAGGTATATGAACCCCAACATAAGGAATAACACTGAAAGGGGTAGTAGTGCCTATGGTTGATCCTTTCAAAGGAGTGTTAGAGATCCCTTCCTCCAAACCTATGGTTTGTAAATTAGAGTAAGTAAGAATAAAATGTGTATCCAAGCCATGCATCCCATATGAGAAGGCAGAACCTGTCGCATTCTGAGTGAATGGAATAGTGGTCGAAGATGTCAAATGGATCAAACCACTGCCTGAAGTCATTGGTGTCAGGACAACTATGGTCCTCATAGGTAAAGGTGGGGGAGGAGGCATGATTCTCCCTCTAGTAGTAGTCATAACGAGAGTATGCAGACTCTCGGATGAAGTAGCAACATTTTCTTCTATTGCCTCTCTCTGAACAAACCTATGCTCAGAATATGTCACCTCGGGAGGGACAATCTGTATTAGGAGCCACGGTGACAATTCAGTGATTGAAGGATTTTCTGGCCTAAAACCTTCAGTCTCAAGGTCATAAATGATAGATACCTCTAGTGTCAGAAAGTCTCCTCTCAAAGAAGGCTCAGGTATAGTTTCCTCTAGACCGATCACTTTGAACGATCCTTATTGATCAAGTCTTCGCCTCAACGGTGGTAGAGGTGGCTCCAAAGTAACCAACAATAGACCTTGAAGCCTTCATGGCTAACGAAGCTATTGATATTCCACTTTGTGAAATGATAAATTGACACAGTAAAGTTNTAAATCAAGCAATTGAATAACTAGTGGGAAGGACAATTACGCCAATTGACACTAGAGCAACTAATCGTTGTAAGTGCAACTCAAACACAAAAGCACCCTCTGGGTCTACTCTATGAAGTGTGAACCAAAGTCCACCCTAGGTATTGAGGTATACCCCTACATTCACCTATGTAAGTCCGTAAAATATAGGAAACTAAGTTTCCAACTCTTAGTCAGTCACCAGGAAGGTATAATCAACAATCGAACATATCATAATGAGAAGGATACCAAGTCTGAAGCCCTTCAAGGGTGTTGAAAGAAATTGGTATGAAAGACAACTGAGGATATTGAATGGATTTGAGGTCCCCAAAGCTCCATAGGAAAATGCAATCAATATTGTTCTTGAGAAATACCCTCAATATACAATGCCCACTACATTTGGTTCAACTTTGGAGGGGTTATTGCCTCTACCTTTCCTCACACGACCTCCTATTTATCCCTTGTGTTAGAGGGGGGTCCCGAATAACTCTTATGAAGTTGGAATTAAAGCACTCCCTATATCAGACTCCAATGTTTGTTTTAAAATGGCTTTGAAGAGTTTCCTCTTCACACCTAATTCAAGGCCCTAAAATCCTAAACTTGTCGATGAACCCTACAAATAGAAAGTCTAATATATTTTAAGTTAAGTGTTAATTTTAATGATTTATTTACACAAAGGATGTGGTATTACAATTAATGGTGTTTTGAAAATACAAATAAGGAAGAGAACTTAAGATCATTTGAAATAAAAAAGATACTTTGAACTTAAAGAAAAGTTTGTAAAACTCTTTGTAAATTTCAGCTTTTCTAATCAATGTTTCAAGATCTTGTAATTGAAATTTTCCTAAAAGGTGCTTTCGTTTGACTAAGAAAAACTACTTATATATTAGGAAATCAAGAAAGAACTTTGAAAAGATAACTCTTTTATTTTGTAAACAAACAAACTAGGCTACATTACTAAACTAAATGCAAGACAAATTCTTTTTGATTTTGTTTTGAACTACTTTAACAAGAAAAACTAAAGTAAAAACCTTTTTTGTTTTTCAAAGAAAGAAATAGGAAAAAGAGAAAACAAAATCCAAGATTGATAGAGACCCTAAGCCAACTGCGTAAACGTAGTTATTCAAAAAAGAAACAAAAGGAGGATCCAAAACTTGAAATTTCACTCTAAACCTCTAGGGAAAACAAAAGAAAACTAAGACACAAGTTAACAATGAATCTTTAAACCAAGCCAAGGCAAAAAACATAGAATCTAGAAGGTTCAAGAAATCCCTAATAAGTCTAAACTTCTATCAGGAAAGAGACATACCTCTCTTTGTTAAAAAACACTTTCAAGACACAGAGACATGGGTTGTTGCACCAAAAACCTGCATATGTACGCAGGCTCTCTACTGTAAAAGGTGTGTATGTACATGGGCTAAGATAAAGCAGAGCACGTACACCTATTATACTTTCCAAAAGAAAAAAAATTAGGAAGATTGACTAGGTAGGGAAAGATGTTAGGCACCTTGCAGGTGACCAGATACCCTTAAAAGACTCAGTGAACTTAGCTGAAACTCAAAAGGAAATCAAGAATCCAATTAAAAACCCAAAAGAATCCCTCTAAAACCCTAGAGAGACTCCCCAGTGGAGTCACCAATTCTACTAGCGAGAAAATCCCTCTATAACTATACTAGGTTTTTAAGTATAGACAAAGATATGAACTCCCTTAAAATACAATCTAATTCCTACACTACCCCAAACATTCCATAGAGATGAACAAAAAGTGATAGAAGAGTAAGTCATAAGAAGTACCTTTGGTCCAAATGTTCGATGCTGCCCTCCTCAAGTTTTTTTGCTTCCTTGGATGATGGTATCCTCCCAAAGATGACCTACATCAACACTTAGGAAAGAAATGTTGCGAATATTCTATTTATAATAATCAATTAGGGTTATATATAACTCATTATGCATAAACCAAATAAAATACATAAATATATCATTTGGGATAGGGAAAAATATTCTTTTATTCAATATTCAAAGATTGGAAATTATAACCTTTGTAGGTCGATGCTCTGCGAACCTAGTCTGGGATCCTTGAAAATGATCTAAGTGCACCTTCCAAATTCCTTCTCTCACAACCAACTGATCACTTCAAGGGAAGGAAAGGTATTGTATGGGATAAAAAGGATAGAGAGGGAATGTTGAGGCAAGAACTCAAAAAAGGCTGCAAATACTTGGGTAAGGAAGGAAAGGAATTTGGGAATAATTTCACCATTATAATGATTGAAGTTGGAATGAGACCCAAACAACTCCTTTTATATGACAAAAGGATAGTTATTCGGTTTGGGGACGGACTATAGAAGGTGAATTGGTTGGGAAACCATTGATATCCCATAAACTCCACCGAATTCCTTGCAAATTTTTATTTTTTGCAACTTTTGAAGGTAAACGTGGGTTGTTTAGTATGCAACTAGCATATGTATGTGGGTTTTCTAGCATGTAGAAAGATTATGTACGTGGGAAGTACTGCAACATGGCACGTACATGCTCCAAAAAATGGTTTTTTAAATAGAGTTCCTCAATAGTGAATTGATAAATTGTGTAAGTAGAAAGGCAAATGCCATGCATGCATAAGTAGGGCATTTTGGGGCTATAACATGTCCTGAAGCTTGTGATATAGTATTTCTATGTAATTCTTGTTTCTTATTATTCATCTTCTTTTCATCTGGTTAAATCAAATATTAAAAGGTCTAAAATTCACCTAAATGGTGCTTTAGATTCAAGTTATTTAAACTTTGTTTTTCTCTCTTAACTGGTCAAAATTCATCTTTCATGGTGCTCTGATTCTATTACATCTTTCCTTCTTCTTTCACCCTACACAACAAACTAAAAAAATGAAAGTTCATCATCTAACTTAGCCTTTGTTCCTCTAGGAATTTCAACATACCGGTCATTTTTTTCATTCATGTTTAGGGGTTGACTCCATTGCCCAAGAGATACCATACCTCCTTTCCAAAAAACCTTATAAAAATATATCCAATTATCAAAACCTAGCCATTTTGTTTACAAAGAAAACCTATCTATCAGAGACTAAGTGACAAGAGAGATCCCTCTCTGAACTATATATGCTATGATCCAGTTCTAAAGTGGTTTTTTGGTTACCTTTGTAGCTTGTTTATTCATGCAAGACAATTACACAGTGCTAACATGTTGAATGGGGCCACGTACTGATGTTGAGAGGAGGACACACTCAACATACTTACAATATTATCTACATCCAAGGACAATAGAGAAATAATAAAAACATCAATTGTCGTGGCAATGATAAGTAATAGAAGGAATATGATTCAAATGGTTGAAGAGAAGTTCTGAACCCCATGATGATTTATTTTCAAATTTGGACAACCAATATGTTTCAATGTCCAAACTAGTCATTATAGTGGATGAGAGGTTCTATAGACAAAATCCATGATGGCCCACCCATGCTAGAGGACAAATTTAAAATGTAACTGTTGTATTTTCCCTCTAATTTTTACAAAGGGATTAAAGACAAAAGATGGGAAATGAAAGGTCATGGAGGAAGGTGGAAGATGAAGGGTCACATCAACGTCCAATAAATACCATAATTGTATCCAAGATAAGGGATTTTGGATGTTCAAACATTGTACACTTATGAACTATTTTGGGATACAATGTCAACTAAAATTAGAGAGTTGTCCTTAGTGTTTTCATGTACTATTGTTGAAACTATTAATACGGAGAATCCCTCAGGGCCAACTTTTGGCTAAGAGAAGGCTCGCATGTGCTTTTGTTTTGCTGCAAACTATTTCAGGCAGAATGTTTGTTGTTCACATGGTCTATAAGACCATGTTTGTTTCTGGACTATTTTGACACAACATATGTTGTCTTGCAAATTTTTTACTCTTTCTTATATTACATTTTCTGAGAAAATGAGCTTCCAATGTACGTGATATAGTGACTTAGAATATTCTAGTTATATATTCATGTGCATGCATTATCTGAATTTATTTCTTCATTTCATCTATCTGGGTGAAGCTATTGGTAGAGTTAGTCTCATGTCACAACTCATTCACTTACGTTAATTCACTCATATCTAGGATATGGTATACTCAAAGTATATTATATACCTACACTTACATAGTATTCATCTACATCTTCTATTTTTATAACCATCCATCACTCTCCTTCATCGATGGACTAGGCTGCAATTGTTAAAACCAAACCAACAATGGTTGTCGGGCTAGAATCTAGATGGGTTCCGTACTCCAAATGGTGAGAGTTTTAATTGGGACTTCTTACCAGGGGTGATCCATTACTTTTGTTGGGTGAATTTAGACCCATCAACAACATCATAATATCTTCTAACATCCACACGAGACTCATGTAAAAGAAACTATAGAGATAAATATAGAATACGAATAAGAGCCAATACAAAGACATAGAGCATTGTTTGCAGAGTGTTCAAAATAGAAATTCATTAAATTCGATCCCTCTTCATGGATATTTCCTCTAGGAGGATCCCATCTTCCTTAATTATCCCAGATATTTGAGGAGCTTCACTTGTTTCCAAAAAGAAAAATCACATTTACTCCATAATCTTGGGATTAACACAATTAGGGCATGGCATTCTGCAATTCATCCGAAGGCATCTCTATATTAACTGGTCAGGATTTGGCTACAAAAAAGAATCTAAAAATAAATGTTTTGTTCATTGATTTTGTGCATCTATGTTAGTGAATATTGATTGGGTCATTCATCCAACCAAAATAAATCCATTGATCTAGATACCATGAAGGGTTTAGGCTGAACAGAAACAAGGGTCCATACTGAATTTATGAAGATTTAAAAAATAGGGATCACAACTGCTAATCGTCTTTTCCAACAAGAGATCAGGCCTTTGGTTCTCCTTCAGTAATGACAATTTTTATATGTTTTCAAAATTTTAAAATCCCCTTTTCTATGGAATAAGAAAGGTGGAGAGAAAAAAAAGGTTGCCAATAAACTGGATGGGGAGAAAAGATTGGTTGAATGTATTAATGCATATTCTAAAGAAATTCATGGGAATATGAAATGACACACAACTAAGGAGTTGTGAGTGGGGGAGAGGAAACTGAAAAAAATTAATGAAGCAACTAGGGCATCAAAATAATGAATGGTATGCAAGGAATATAGAGTGCCAAATAAATTACCATGATTTTAATGTATTACTTATTAGTCCATCTAGTTCGAATTGTAATAGGGAAGGGATAATTGAAATTAATAGATGTAACTGTAGACTTGGTAGTTACAAATATTAGAAATACTTGCTTGTATATTATAAAATAGAGCTCCATGTAATATGGGAGTACTTTTTCCCATTATAACATTGATGATACTATTATCTCGAGGAATAAAGAGGAGAATGCAATTTTAAAACCATCAATGGTGTTGACATATGGGACTATTATGCATGTGTGATTGAATTTTATAGTTTCTTGAATAATATCTCATATTCTTTTAGTTCTGTGTGTATTTTTCAAGTTATTTTCCATTTGTGGTTACCAATGGGTGCAATGGTAATTTTACAGGTTCAATTTGCAACTATTTTTTATTAAATCTGTAGCTTTATTATTTTAAAATATTGTTGATTGATAAGAACTATTTTTGTAGTTTTTGGTACCTTTTCATGTTGTGTCTATATTTTAGAGTTTCTCTTATGCAGGATAGGTTAGACATAGTTAGACTAGATAGTTTTT
>JASDQU010368251.1:0-11489 GCA_032191745.1 Picea mariana
TCAAGTGTGATTAAATGAGAGAGCCTTGCTTCTTATTTATACTTTCATGTGGCATCTCACTTTCCTTATTTTAAGGAGTTTTCCATTAACTTTATTATTTAAATAATTTATTTTGCAAACACTTTGACTACTTTGACCTTTTGGGGCTTCTAGATGACTCATGAGGGTTCTCCAACTTCACATGGCCATAACTCTCTAACCGTGAGGAGTTATGTGGCGTTCCACATACCACCGGAAATGGCATGATATGTACTATCCATCTAGAATAGTCTTACCTGCAAATATATCAATATTCGTACCATTATCCATCAAACAAACTTGGGTCCATTACCCAAACCTTTGTGCTACCGAAATTCGTTATCAGACTTTCTTCAAGGGTTGACATCAATGACAACCAACCCAATTAATCAACACCAGTTTCAGGTGTGACAGGGTCACCTTACACAAATTCAGGTTCACAGTCATAGGGGGTTCAGGCAGTGGGTGTAGAGGCTTCAAGATCTCAGAGTGTTGGGATCAGGTTTGAGGCAGATACTCTTGGGCAGGGAGATATTACTTCTCCTTTGACTACTTCAGGGAAGAGGAAACCGAGATTGTTTCAGGAGACCCTGAAGGAAGCCAAGGAGAATGTAGGAGAGCCCAAGAGATGGTTCAGAGAGAGAAAAGCATCAGAGAGGCTTGGGTCTTATTTGGCGCTGGTGACGAGTATCTCAGATATAGAGCCACAGACATTTGCACAGGAAGTTGACCAGCAGGTTTGGCGAGAGGCCATGCTAGAGGAGTATGACTCCATTATGTGAAATGATGTTTGGGAGGTGGTTTCGAGGCCAGTGGGGAAGTCATTTGTGACTTCCAGATGGTTGTACAAGACCAAGTATGTTGTAGATGGCAGCATAGAGAAACACAAGGCCTGATTTGTGGTGTGAGGATTCTCTCAGATAGAGGGAGTCGATTATGATGATACATTCGCATCAATTGCAAGGTACAATTCCATTTCATTTCCATAGTGGCGGAGATGACTTGGAGGATACATCAGATGGATGTAAAGACCTCATTTCTCAATAGATTTATTGAGGAGGAGGTGCATGTTGAGTAGCCATAGGGGTTCGAGGTGAGTGAGAGAGAATCTCACGTGTGCCTTTTAAGAAAGGTACTATATGGTCTGAAGCAAGCTCCCAGACCTTGGTATTCACGCATTGACACATATTTTCTTCAAATGGGATTTGACAAGAGCGATGTTGATCCTAACCTATATTACATCATTAGAGGTGAGGACACGCTCATTCTCATTTTGTATGTTGATGACTTGTTCATCACGGGAGCAGAGCATCTCATAGTTGAGTGCAAGTTGGGACTTGCATCAGAGTTTGAGATGAGTGACATCAGATTGATGCACTATTTTTTGGGCATGGAGGTATGGCAGGAGGAGGGTCGCATCTTTCTGGGGCAAGGGAAGTATGTTGCAGACATCTTGAGTAGGTTTCAGATGGAGGACTGCAGTCCCATGTCTATACCCATGGTCACCAACTGGAAGAAGCTTAGCGCTTCAGATTCTCAGTTGGTGGATGCTACAATTTATAGACAATTGATCGGATCGTTGATGTATCTTTTCAACACTTGACCAGATATTTGTTTTGTCGTGAACACTCTTAGCCAGCATATGGTAGTAGAGTCGAGGAGTTTTCACTGGATTGGGGAAAAACATGTTTTGAGGTACATTGCAGGGTCAGTTGATTATGGCCTAGACTATATCAGAGGTGATGGAGTCAATTTGGTTGGCTACACAGACTCAAACTGGACATGATGTGCTACTGATAGGAAGAGCACCTCAAGGTGTTGTTTTGGGTTGGGGTTAGGACTTGTTTCCTGGTTCAATCGAAAATAGAAGTCAGTTGCTTTGAGTTCCGCCGAGGCAGAGTATAAGATGGACAGTCAGGCTAGTTGCGAGGCCATTTGGCTTTGTAATATGTTGGTAGGATTATTTGGTCAGGAGTTACCTCCGACCGTCATTCACTGTGATAATCAGAGTTGTATCAAATTCTTTGAGAATCCAATTTTCCATGACAGGTCGAAGCATATAGAGATCTATACCACTTCATCATATATTGGGGTCAATGAGGGGTAGTACATTTGCAGTATATATCCACTGATGAGAAGATTGAAGATATTCTCACTAAGGCCCTGCCAAGGAGCAAACATGTCTACTTTAGAGACAAGATGGGCTTGGTGAGAAACAATTTCCTCTGTAAGAGGGAGTGTTGAGATTTGGGTACCTTGGGAAGTGGTCCCCTTGTGGTTTTGAGTCACTAACCACAAGTGCGAAATACTTGGGTACTATGTACCTTGAACTTTATGTCTAATTCAACTTTAAATTAAATTAAGTCAAAAAGTTGAGTTTTTGTCACTTAGGCAAAAGTGATTAATTATTCACTTTGTGGGTGAATGAGGGGACATAAAGTGAACTTAGGGAACTTAAACCAAAGTGGGTTTATGAGTGAGATTGTTGTGGGATGATATCAACCTTTGATTAGAGAATGGATGGAGAGATCTTAGCTATCCATCTCTTAGGTTTCCTTATGGAGGTTCAAGAGGGGCACATAGGGCCAAGAGAGGCTTATTTTATCTTTTGTTCACTTGGAGAGGAAGAGGAGAGCAATGGAGATGGGAATGGAATAAATGGATGAGGGTTTCAAGGAATCCTCCTTCCATGGAGGGCTCTGGGAGGCTCTGGCTTCCATTATTTTTTGGTGTTGATGCTTGCTTGGAGGAGGACGCACTATAGGAGGAGGGCGCACATCTAGCAAGGAGCTCTTGCACTTGTCAGATTTCCTTGAGGAGTGTTTTGTTGGAGATGTAGCACACTAGTTCATAGTTGTGTGCAATGGTTTCTTCTACAACACTTCAAGGAGAAAGGGTGCAAGCTTTTAGTGAGATTTAGCAACAAAGGAGAAGGGCGCACCATGCTTGGGCGCATTCACCTTCTTGGACTTGTATAGAATCTTGAGAGAGGTTGCCATTGTATCAGGTTGATTTGTTTCATGTACTTGTTGTATCTCACATTCTTTACATCACATATATAGATTCATATTCCAAACTGGTTTTCCTAGGGGGGGTTTTATCCAGGGTTGTGTTGTCCAAAAACCTTTGTGTCCATATTTCATGCATGCTAGAGTTTAGAACAACTTTATTTCAGTTGTAAAGATCTAGTGTGTTACATATTTATGGTATGCATGTGCTAACCTATTGGCTACTAAAACTACATGCTAAAGCACCTTAAAAGCTTATGTAACCCTAACAAAACAGCAGAACAGTTCCTGAACATTTTGTTGTTATAAAACAACAGCAAAGACATTGTTTGACAGTTGAAACTTAGAGCCAAACTCAGGTCAAAGACAGACCTAGTTGGCAACCTGTTAGAACCTCATATTTCTTCAATTCTCATATGTAGTAAAACATGGACAACCCATCTTTCCCATGTGGATCAAGTTCTCCATCTCCTTTCTCAGCACCAACTTTTCCTCAAACAATCTAAATGTTCCTTTGGATCTTCCGAAGTGGAGTATTTGGGTCATATTATTGGTCGGGATGGTGTCAGGGTGGATCCAAAAAAAATTGAAGCTATGCAGGATAGTCCTCGCCCCAAAATTCTCAAGAGTTTTCATAGTTTTCTTGGTTTAATGGACTATTATTGCAAATTGTTAAGAACTATGGAAAAATTGTGGCTCCTCTCACTGCTCTCTTTAAAAATAATTATTTCAATTGGATTCTTGCAGTTGATCAAGCTTTCCATGCTTTGAAAGAGGCTATGTGCACAACTCCTGTCCTGGCCCTTCCCAACTTCAAAAAGACTTTTGTTCTGGAATGTGATGCATCTAGGAAAGGAATTGGCGCAGTCCTTATGCAAGATGGCAGGCCTTTGGCCTTCACTAGCAAACAATTTTCGAAGTGCCATTTGGGCCAATCAAACCATGAAAAGGAAATGATGGCCATTTTGCATGCTCTAGATATCTAGCGTCCTTATCTATTGGGGCAACGTTTCCAAATTAAGACAGATCATCAGAGCCTCAAGTATTTTTTGAAGCAACGCCTTTCATCCCCAGAGCAACAAAAATGGGTGACCAATCTATTTGGATATGACTGTGAGATCATTTACAAGAAAGACAAAGACAATGTGGTGGTAGACGCTCTTTCAAGAAAATATGAACATGAAGGGTCCATCTTTTCTCTATCCTTCATTGTACCAGATTGGCTCCAAGTTGTTCGCCAGGAATGGCTGCAAGATCCCAAACTGTCATGTCTAATCCAACAATTGCAAGCCAATTTTCTAGTTTCTCTAGAGTACTCTTGGCACAATGAAGAGTTTCGCTACAAAGTTCATATGTATTTAAGCAAACAATCACAACTTAAATCCATGGTGTTATCTGAACTTCATGATACACCCACAGTTGGGCATTTTGGTCTTACCAAAACCTATGACAGGGTCAAACGTTCTTTTTTCTAGGATAGTATGAAGCAGGACCTTTACACCTTTGTGGCGGAATGTGATGTATGTCAACACAACAAGGGAGAAATAGTCAAAGCCCCAGGCACACTACAACCATTTCCAATTCCACCCGCTATTTGGAGGGATATTTCAATGGATTTCATTGTTGTCTTACCTAAATCGAGCAATAAATCAGTCATCATGGTGGTTGTTGATCGTCTTTCCAAATATGCTCATTTATGTGCTCTTCAACACCGATTCACTACCTCCACAGTGGCTCAAATTTTCATGGATCATATCTTCAAGCTTCATGGCATGCTTCATTCCATTGTCTCTGACCGAGATCCCACTTTCACCAGCAATTTTTGGCAAGAATTGTTCAGGCTACAGGGCACCCAATTGCATCTTAGCACAACATATCATCCCTAGACTGATGGTCAAACTAAAGCTGTCAACAGGTGTTTGGAAACATATTTGAGGTGTTTTGCATCCAAAAGGAAAAATTATTGGGCTCAATGGTTACCCCTGGTTGGATGGTGGTACAACACTTCTTACGATACAGCTACTCGCATGACTCCTTTTGAAGCCATATATGGATAAAAGTTGCCTTCAGTTCTCTCATACATGCCCGGTGTCTCGAAGGTCCAGGCGGTTGACCAAATTCTTACAATTCGAGAGGCTATTCTTTGTACCCACAAAGAGAATTTGGTTCTGGCTCAGAATCGCATGAAGCAACAAGCAGATCAAGGTCGCTCAGAATGTCAATTTGTTGAAGGGGACCAGGTGTTTCTTCGACTACAACCTTATAAGTAGACTTCACTCAAGGCTGACCATTGTCAAAAGTTGGCGCCCAAATTTTATGGTCCTTATACAGTTCTTAAGCAAGTGGAACAGGTGGCCTATCAGTTAGCTTTGTCCAGTCATTCTAAGCTCCATCTTGTTTTTCATGTCTCCTGCTTAAAGATGGTGATTGGACGTAAGTGCCACACTCAAACCAGTCTTCCTGAGTTGGATGAAGAAGGCTCCATCAGGTTGCAGCCACAAGCGGTCTTGGACCAACATGAGCGTCGTCTCTGCCAGCGCACCATCAAGGAAGTGTTAGTAGAGTGGAAAGATACAACTCCAGTAGATGCCACCTATGAGCCAGCTACCATTCTGCAACAATTTCTTCATCTCAAGCCTTGAGGACAAGGTTGTTTTTAAAGGGGAGGGCATGTTAGGGACCTGACCTCCCTAACCCTTCACATAGGTAGAATAATATATTTTTCATGTAATAAAGACCAATATTAATAAGGCCTAATAATAAGGAAGAATAAGTCAAATGTAAGAAGACTTAATAGAAGCTTATGCTTCTAGAAGATCTTCCTCTAGATTGTTCTTTTGGTAGATAGATTTAGTATAAATAGGAGTCGAGTGTATGATAAGTCTTGTCTTGAGAATTATTGTAATTTGTTTTGTTATAGGTTGCCCCCTCGAAGAGACAAGTGAACATTGTTTCCTATCAATAAAGGTATTGTTTTGGTGTTGTGGTTTCATCTATTGTGTTGTTCCGCTATTATTCTCTACAATATTTATGTTTTCAGCTATTATAATATATTTGGTACCTTACATAAAGGACAAGCCTTAGGCTACTTATGGTTTTACAACTTAAGCTTGTAGTCTTGCTTTATGTTTTGAACGACCCGTAATTTCTATGTTTATTTGAAGGTAATACAATTTCTAATTTAAAAAATAAAAAAATTGTATTAATTTTATTGTTATTCAAAAAATCTCTTTTACATAAAAATAACAATTGAAATTTACATAATAGAACACTACAAACCATTAAAATTTACATAAAAGAATAATACAGAAAAAATAACTTTAGAATTATAATAACAATGCTTTGTTTAAATTTTGAAAATCTCTTACAATATACCTCAATTGCATAAATTCAAGATTATGAACAAAATTCTCATTAAAAATATACTCTCATTTACATATAACTTCAAAATTATCCATAGACTTTTGTAAAAGAACCAATACCATGTCAAAAAATATCCTTAAAATTGAGTATTGTACCAACATCAATACCATGTCAAAAAATATTCTTAAAATTGAGTTTTGTACAAACATCAATACCATGTTAAAAAATAAAATGATTATTATATTACTGGATACCAGGTTAAAAAATAAAATGATTATTATATTACTTGGATACCAGGTTAAAAAAATAAAATGATTATTATATTATGTGGAAGAATGGAAAAATTTGCACTCACATCAAAAAATTAAAAAGCTACAAACAAAACAAATAATGAAAAATATATATACAAACCTTACAATGATGTTTTACTATGTATCATAACCACATACATATATACAATTATGAGACAGTTGAAACATTCAATATCCACCATTGAGTAAAGATGTCCATTGAGTAAAGATGTCATCTGTGTCAAAATTTGGCAGATCAAACATCTTTGATTCTGATCTATTTGCTGAAACATTCAATATCCACCATTGAGTAAAGATGTCATCTTTGTCAAAATTTGGCAGACCAAACATCTTTGATTCTAATCTCTGATCTATTTACTGTTGGGAATATATTTTCCAGTCTCTTCAAAGGCCTCCCAAAAAAACTGAATTTTCAAAGTGCTAAGATTTAAGCATCCTAAATCCTATCAAAACCAAAAATAAGGCCTTTTAGTTCATTTTTAGCACAGTCCCTCTTGGTTACCAGGGTATCAGGGCTTTTAACAATCTATTCTCTTTTTTATCTTAAGCTAGGCTGTCTCAATGGCTATGCTGCCCCCAATGTTGGATGGAAGAGCGATGGCTATGCTGCCCCAATGTTAGAAGGAAGAAGAGTTTGGACATTTCATGAAATAGTTAATTTTCCCCTGCAAATGGTTATGGAAGAAGAGTTTGGACATTTCATGGGATAGTTAATTTCCATACAGATGGTTCACTCCCAATCCCTTCCCATGGAGTTTGAATTTATAACCTGATGAAACTAAACCCCACAGGAACCAATTGATCATGCATAATCTATTAACACATAATTTTTATATATGAAATTTTTTTGATTGAGGAGCATCTAGTAATCATTTTTTTCAATGCATTTTTTCTGAGTGGTATAAACAGGGACAGTAGTTTATGTTTAAATAGTTATTGCTGATTATTATATTTCAGTGCTATGCTTTTGCCAAGAAGAGTCATGTCATGCTTAAAATATGATGCTAAAATTTTAACGTCAAACAAATGGATTGGTGGGACTGCTCAGTCATTGACTTCTCCTGTACTAAAGCATTGAAATATGGAAAGACCTGGTACTACATATCGTCTGAATATAGTCTCATTGTAACTAGAAGAAATGCACGCTCCATCAAAGTCAACATCCTAATAATAACTGCTGTGGTCTGGCTAGCTGTATTCGGCTGGGAGTTCGGAACAATTCAGTGCATGTCCCAGGAGTTCTGACTGGGCTCCTGCCAGGCCTCTGGATGAAAAAAAGGCCAAGCCAGGCCTCTGGGTGAAAAAAAGGGCAAATCCTGCCAGGCCTCTGGGTGAAAAAAAGGGCAAATAATATCGCCCAAGTACTGCCCTATTTAATAAGTGTATGTGTCAGTATATGGAGGGTTGGATGTGTGACGCCTTTATATCGAATGGTGTGTACTTGGATGTATACAAAATTTTAAAGACTGTAGTTTCTGTTACTGGCGAAATAGCCAGGGAATGAAGGATAAAAAGGGAAAACCTAAAAATGGTATGAAACGTAACACAATTTTTTTCAAAATGGAATGGGTTAAAATTCGGCTTTACATTAATGGAATGGAGAAATTGGGTTAGCAAAATTGTGTATTTGGAATATTTTAAATTTCAAGTCACTCTGTAACATAACTTCATTTTCAACCATTATCAAATTATTTAAGCTGAATTTGACCAAATTATCATAACAAGACAGCGTTCATTTTTCACAATTCCAAGATTTTTAATGTTGAATTTGACTCACCAAAATGCTGTGAGGGCTTGTGCATTTTGTTGCTTGTTTATCCCACTTTTTGAAAAATGATTAAGTTGTTCCTGTCAAAGAATATACCGTTAATGGTGACATTCGTGAAAAAATCCAGCTAAAATGTTAAATACCGCTCATAGCCCGGTCTTGGTTCAATTCCTAGTGGGTCTGTGTTCTCAGCAAAATTGCAAACAGTAATTTTAGACTACTTCGGAGGTTTTGAATCATGCCTAAAATTGCAATTTGAATAACAAAAACCATTGCAATTTGAACAATTCTTCATCAGCTAAATTTAGACAAATACAAGATAATCTGAATGCTATGTATGTGACACTATCAATGTGCAGGTGCAAGTATAAGGAAAAATGAAAAACATCCAGATGCAAGTTCATAGCCAGGTCTTTGGTTCAATTCTTATGGGTCTGTATGAGTGTG
This sequence comes from Picea mariana, assembly GCA_032191745.1. Classification (NCBI taxonomy): domain Eukaryota; kingdom Viridiplantae; phylum Streptophyta; class Pinopsida; order Pinales; family Pinaceae; genus Picea; species Picea mariana. The sequence goes on from JASDQU010368251.1 coordinate 8,916, forward strand.
GGATAAACAGTACTGAAATTGTAGTTTTTTCTACTAATTCAATAAAAAATTAGGTTGAAATTCTCATTTGAATGCAAAATTGCAATTTCAATAATTGTAAATTGCAATTTTATTTTCATTCTAATGTAAAATTGTTATTTCAATAATTGTAAATTGCAATTTTGTCAATTGGGTCTTGTATGGATGCTTGCGAGGAATGATTGTTATCCTCCCCACTCAGGTTCAATGCCCATTAAATGACATGATAATCTCACAATGAGTATGTTGTAATGGCTTCAAGCTTATATGTATTGGAAAATTACTTTTAATTCAATTGAATAATAAGACAACTGCTTTTCCAAGAAAAAAAATTAATTACAAACCAATTTTAAACTCTAATTAGAAATCTAAAACTACTCGAATAATTGAATAACAAAACAACTGTTTTTCCAAAGAAGAAAAATAATTGCAAACTGCAATTTTAGACTCGTTGAAAATCTAAAATTACTCAAATATTTAAAATTGCAATTTGAATAACAAAAACTGTCATTTAAACCATTCTTAGTTCTCTATCAGCCAAATTTCGAGGAACACAACACGGGCTAAGGAGAAATCAAAACATCCAGATTATTCATGTCAAGTCCAGTCAATTAATAAAAATAAAGGTTAACTTGATGCAACTATTTTTTTCCATATTTTAAGATTTGGCCGGTTTAGAATGGGACATAATCTTAGGGTAAAAGTTAGGGTATGGATAGAGCTGAGATTATGGAAAATTATCATTTCCCTTCATGTCCCAGGAGTGAGTTATTCTTTTCAGTTTAGATTATGAAAAATTATGATTTCCTTGTGATTTTTGGTTAAATTTGAATTAGAATAATTTAAAATAATTTAAAATTGATTTAGATAAGTATAGGTTATTTGTATAACAAATGCTTTTTTATTTCTAGGTAAGATTTTTTTAGAAATTTAATAGCAATTTTAAAAGAGTGTTGAAAATATAAATTTTAATTATTAAAATTGTAATATAAAATATGTTTTAATGAGAATAAAATTTTTATAAATCGTGTCCTTAACCTGTAGTTGTAGAAAGGTAGGTGAGTTGTAGAAAGGTAGGTGATGGAGTGTGTTGTTAAAACAGTCAATAATGTTAAGTTATTCGTTCAAATCCTCTTGAAACACCATAAAATCCAGGTTGATATAAACACAATTTAATAACTTCATATTCTCAAATTTGAATTAAAAAAATTTGGTATAATTTAAATTTAACTTTAAATTTTTAAAATCAAAAGACAAAAATAGAGCCCCACATTCCATTCTGATGGAGGTACCGTGTTCATTTCCTGGACTGTACTTCAAATTTTTCAATTAATCACACACAGCTTTTTCAATAAAACACAATCAGTGCAACCAGTTTTTCCAATAGACCAACCACTCTCCTGCTAAATATTTCAGATGACCTGTCAGATCAATTTGACCTCAAACACAAAAACGCCCAGTGTGCGTGTCTGTTTTCAAACCTGAAAATCACAGTACACAGTCCATAAATAAAAGAAATTAATGGAATTAAATCAAATTACATTAATGGCACCCCAAGTAAAATACGGCTACCTTTAAGTCTCCAGACCATACGTAGAAACCGAGTCCGGAAACCTGTAGCAAATCAGAACCAAATCAACTCGGAATTCGTTCTGTGTAAAATTAATTGAAGTGTTAATGGATTGAATTGTTTTTCCATTGTGCACTCAATGAATGTGTCTGTATTACAATGCTTAAGATCGTCAGTATTATGAATTTTATTGAGTTGTTTCTTCAGCAAAATTTTCAGAAAGCCATGGATTGTGAAGCTAGACAATATATCATTCTGTGACAGTTTTTATTTAATACCCCAAGCTTTGGGTTCAATTAAAGATGCAAGTATCATTTATTTCTTAGAACAGGGTAAGCTTTGATGAGACATAAATAAATCCTAAAAATCCCATTAGATTCTTCACAGCTTCTGTTAAAAAGCCTGCACATAAGATTAAATCAAAGTGGCGCTGAAACATTCGCGCACAAACACCATGTTTCCCCAAAAAAAAATGGCTGTGCTTGAAGCTCAAAATTTGAGTATCTATATGTACAAACCATGTCGAGGAGGGTAATATTCAATAGTGGAAAAAAATTCAAAGCCAAAAAGCTGAAGAATGTCAAGTCCTTGACGGATCCAGCAAAAACGCAAAAACCCTAAAAATACAAATACCTCTCAGATACCTAGATGCATTTGCCCTGAATTTCGATCATATCAATAATAATAATAATAAAGATGTCAGGTTTAATCCAATAAGAATCAGAGAGCCTCGATGCTCTTTGGAGACGCCGACGGAGGCCTTGAGGGCACCGGCACCGGAGGGAGAGGGGCAGCGTTGGCCTGGGCGTGGGCGTGGTGAACCGCAGACTGGCGATGAAGACGGCAACGGAACGAACCAGCGTGCGTGGTAGGAGCGCAAACACAAGTCTTGACTCCGGTGCTCGACAACGAGTCCGCGGACCACGACCTCCTCATCGTGGTCATGGGCGCCGGTGTGGCAGATAAATCCTTGCGGAGAGCCACGG
>JASDQU010368253.1:0-11489 GCA_032191745.1 Picea mariana
GCTCATAGAAGTCCAAATTAATTTGTTTAAGATCTGGCAACAATTTTTTTTTGTGAAGTATCTGCATCCCCTTCTCACTCATGTGTCCAAGCCTATGATGCCACAATGATGTATCCACTCCGGTAGAAGCTAAAGAGATAGAAGATTCAATATTACCAGTACATAAATACAATGTACCTACCTTCTCTCCTTTTATTATCACCAATGATCCTTTGATGACCTTGCACGTCTTACCTGTAAATATGGATATACAAAATTCACCTGCCAACTATCCTACTGAAATGAGGTTTTTCCTTAGATATGGAACATGTCTTAACTCTTTAAAAAACCATTGGTTTCCATTGCTTTCCTTTATTTTTACCTTTCCCATTCCAACAATTTTGCATGGTGCATCATCACCCAAATGAACATGTCCAAAATCACCTTGAACATAATATAGAAAATGTTTCCTATGGGGTGTGGCATGAAATGAAGCCCCTGAATCTACCACTCAATACTCTGAAATATTATCTATAGAAATGATCAAATCATCTTGTAACACATCACCTGTTACATTTGCTTCCTGGTTTCTCTCTTGTTGTTCATCTCTTTGTTTATTTGGAGCTCTGCAGTCTTTCTTCAAATGTCCTATCTTCCCACAATTCCAGCACTCTATCTTTCCAAATCTAGATTTGGATCTGCCCTTCCTAGAATTCATGTGGTTCCCTGAGCCCTTTCCTCTATCCTTTTGTATTCCCCTGTTCTCCATGTTCAACGCATTACCTAATGTATCACCTGTGCTTTTCCATCGCATTTCCTCACTAAGGATAACACCAACAACACCATCAAATTTTAAAGTATTTGAACCAGAGACACAGTTACTTACAGCCATGACCAAGTTGTTCCATCTTTCTGGCAATGAGCACAAGATTAGAAGAGCCCTGACCTCATCATCAAAGTCCACTTTTATAGAACTTAGATGATTAGTAACTGTATTAAATTCATTTCAATGATCTGCAACAGATCCACCTTTTGACATCTTCATATTAAATAATCTCTTCATTAGAAATACCTTATTGGACGCCGAGGCTTTTTCATACAATTTAGCCAATGCAGCAATCAAATCCTTCGTTGTATTTTCTTTTGAAACATTGAAATCCACCGACATTGCTAGGCTTATCCATATCGTTCCTAGAGCCTTTATGTCAATAATATTCCATTATTCATCCTTCATAGCCATTGACTTCTTTGCTATTCTGCCCAATGGTAGGAATATATCCTTCTGATATAAATAATCTTCCATCTGCATCTTTCATAACTAGTATTTTTGGCCGTTAAATTTCTCGACCCTAAACTTTCCATATTCCAACATTGCTCCCACTTGAACCAAGAATCCTCCTTTCTCGTGAGTTACCTTTACCTCTAATACCAGTTGTTAGAAAAACAGGATCACTGAGCAATTAAATAAAACAAATGCAGAAATAAAATAGATAAGAGACACAATAGAATAGAGACACAGATATACGTGGTTCACCCAATGTAGGCTACATCCACCAAAGAAATTTCTAGGTCCTTCCTTTAGTACTATCCAACAATCGAAGGAATACAACCTACAACAAACCCAAAGTAACTTCTTCTTCTTTCTCTCATAGTCTCCAATCTCAGAATACAATATTCTCTATCCTTCCTAGCGGCAATACATTTCCCTCATAAGAGAGGGTTGCCTTCTAGGGAAAAAAACCCTAACATAACTTCTACCGCTATATCTGCGACCTTATAATGAACGGTCCATATTTACCGGGATGAGCCCCCCAGACCTTGCAGAGGGGGCAACCCCCCTCTGCACTCCCTCGCGTGGAAGAGTGTACATTCTTCTATGGTGTAAAGTAGTCATGGGGTATAAACATGACTGAAAGCGAAGACCTATGAATCAAGAAGATGATTAGGCTCCACAACCAACTGATACTTTGAATATAGAGGGAGATATTATTCAATATGGTAATGATGAACATGATACAATGGGTTTTCAACAAACAAAAATTGTTTTTACATAGTCATAGTGGGAATATATGTATGATGTGAAGAAAGATGATGTCCAAGACATCCCTTTAAGGATAGACACATTAAATTTGATTGATCATTATTTATATCTCTTCCACCCACACATCCCATTTTTCCATTGTAGGTGTGAGGTCCACATTCCCTTCCTACACATCATTTTCATTTTTTTTCATCCCTCCCACATATCACATGGAAATTCCATGTGGAATGTAGAAGTGATTTCCCCTCTGCATACCCCTATATATTTTCATCCTCAAATCCTCTGCATCTAATCCCTACATATTCCACTACTAATACCAACTCCCCTATTTCTATGTGAATATGTTCACATTTATATTAAGTAGAAATGGATTACCCATAGGGTATGCACTCTGTAAAACTGGGACATAGAATCTTTGTTCATGGGATATTAAAGAATACCCCTAATTTAACTAGATATTGGTAAATATCTCCCAAAATCCTTTTTTTGAACCCCCATCCCAATAAATATTTGAAATAAAATAAACCCCTATTTTCATTAGATACCCCTTTTTATACCACCCAATACCTATAAACCCCTTGAGACCCCACATCCACCCCAATACCTACAATATATTGATTTTATTTTTAACAATTAAAAAAACCCCTTTATGAATGAGCGTGATAAGATATTGGTCAACAAGGTGACACCCCTGTGGTATTGGGTAGCCAATCAATATATGTTATGGTGCAATCATGGTCAACAATAATTTTCCTTATGAGTACTATATCTCCTTATGTGTTTATGAATTGATTTTAAGGTGTTCCTTAAGTTAGAGTGTTGTTTAAGCTCTTATAAAGGTTCAATTTTATACTGAAAACATAATAAAAGAATGATGTCTTGAATATAAAGGATTAACCAATGGATATAAACCAAATAAATTAAATTAAATTCTAAATTACTACTATAAATATGTTGATTCAATATAACATTAAAATCTACAACTATAATAGATAGATAACCATAAGTATGGATGAAGCTACAACTGTTAAGAGAACATAACATGCTAAAAATAAATGCTAACAATGATAAATATGTAGAAAGCTAAATAAGTATATTTGAAAAGGAAAAAAAATTCCTATATACAACAATATACAAGAGATGGCATAAGTAGAACAACAAAGCATGATTCTGAGGAAAAGCATGAAAGATAAAAATAAAATAAAGGGCAGATAGAAAAGGCTATGGTAGGTATGTCACAATTATCATTTTATTGATAAATAATTTTCATACAACCAAATGGCATCCAAAAAAACCATGTAATTGGATTATCTCACATTGAATGGACTATTTATGAGATAATATACCATTCGCAAGAAATAGAAAACCCAACAGAAGCTTCAAACGATGAGTATTTTGAAGAATTATTCAACCTAGTTGTCTAAAAGGAGCTCAAAATCATGGTTAAGTTAATCTAAAAAATATGCCAAGAAAAACATAAGCCATGAAAAAAAAAACAAATATAGGATGGTAGAGTTTATTTCACCCTAATGTTAGCCTTCTACAGTAAGGCATCCTACCTTCATAGACTGTTGTTAGGTCAATTATAATATAAATAACATGGATATTAAATTGTAAAAGTAGAACCCAACATACCTTCCCACTTTCTTGCACCTTTCTCCCCTCTTGATCAGGTCCTTCTCCTCTTCGTTAATGTTTTAATGTTGTCTAGTGGCTTATTGTAATTTTGTAATTAGTGTAATAAAGATGATCATTATAACATCATTTGTGGGGCACTTATATATGTAACATGGCCTCACAAGACTTTTGTAGTATTTCATATGTGCACATGGATATATTTTTGGGAGTTATGTGGTGGTGACCTATCTCTCAAGAAATTATAACCTACACTTGTAGGTCATTCTTATCCACTACTTCTCCCTTATCTCTTGATGAGATTATCATCAACATTTATGTATTGGTTGATATCCAACCTTGATTATTCCTTATGATCAATGGTCCTTGTTTCACCTGGTTGTTGTAAATTGAGGTAATTGGTCTTGAATCCATGAGAGTAGAGGCTGAATTATGGTATTTATAATTAGAATGTGCACAAATTTTATAACACGTACATATTTTTGTTTTAATGCATACATGTTCCTAAAATTCAAAAAATTCTCAATGGGATTGAGAATTACCAATTACATGTTGGCTAACTTGGTTTATTTGGATTTAGTTTAGACATGAAGGCCCTGGTAGTTCAAGCTACAAATACAAAAAAACCTCCCTTTTTCCAAATTCCTTTCAATATCTCCATTTTTCACTTTATTTTTAAATAGATTACACAAATCCATTACCAATGAAAATACAGAGACATACAGATATAACCATGCAGTTTCCAAATATATTCCAAGGATTGATGGTATTCTTTGTGAGATATACAGGGCTATGTGGGATACTCTTGAAGACAACATCAATCACTTGGGTTCAGATCCTTTACCTTGGGGTGTTTGATGGAGTCCATTAATTAGGGAATGGCGAATCTGATTTTGAATAATGTTTCGAGGGACACCTTTGGGTGATGATGACCAATAAATTTATTAATTGCTTCTTATAAAATCATTGCTAAAGTGGTGGTGTGATGGGTGAGGGATGTCACTAAGAAGATTGTGAGTAAGGAGCATTGAAGTTTTTTTCAAGGGTATTTTATCATGGAAACAATGATTTTTATTTGGGAGGCCATGCAGTGGACCAGGGAGTCTAAAACATAGACTCTCTTCTACAAAATTTATTTTGATAAACATTTTCGTCCTATTAACCAATATTTCATTACACATATGTTGTCTTCTTTGGGTTTTAGTTTCAAGTGTGTGGGGAAGGTCAACACCTTGTTTTCTTGTTCCTTAGATTTTTTGGTAGTGAAAAACACCCTCTCTTCATGTATTCTTCTACAATGGTCAATTAAGGAGGGATTGTTGATGTTTGGGAAACATCAGGAAGACATTCTCTTAGATTAATAATTAATAATATAATTATTGATTATTAAATACTATATATAATAAGTAAATGATAATAATAAATAGATATTGATTATCCAAGAGACACATCCTTTCATGGATGGTCACCATATGTTCCCTATATATGGAGCACTCAGCATTGTAATAATATATGGATCATATATCATGTCTTATGAAGAAAAACAACATGGTATCAGTGTAGGACTGGGTTTGACTTGCTCACAGTAAGACCCATGAGTGTGTTTGTCCATCAATTATGTAGATATTGGAATTATAGTAGAATTCAACATAAATAAGGATGATTTAAAAGATTGTGATGGTTGATTGGGGTTCCAAAGTTGCAGTTGTTGACCAAATTGGATCTTTGGGCATGTTCGGTACTATAACTTGGGAGATCTTCAAGAGGTTGCATTGATAGAAATGGATTGGAACCCGATACACTGTATCGATCGAAAAAATTGTTTATGCCTTTGTTACAAGAGAGGAAGATTGGATGAAACCCATAAGGAATACTCATATTTAAGGCTAAATAGAGGATGAATGTTGCAATTTACAAAGCATTGGAGAACTCTTACAGCTAGTAAATCTTTGCCATCTGTTTACAAAAAGACTGGTTATGTGATATTTTTCAATGAGATTAGGGTTTGATCAGTTCAATCTTTTGAATTTAAAAATTAGATATCAATTCCTCATAAACAATTTGAGGATCATAAAGAACAACCTGGGAACCTCTGTCGGACTGATCCTTCGTCAAAATGCCCATCAACTATTGAATAGGAAATGTTCCTACCATTTAAATGGTTGTGATGGTGGAGTTGGCATCGATGGGCATGATATCTTTGTGGTACATCAGACAGCAGGCCATGTATTTTCTGTGTCAAGGATCTCACTTGGCCATCATGGAGGATGGCTCGAATGAATTGTTTGTAATTTCTTCCATAGAAAGCTGCTCAAGGTAGGTATTTTTTTTATGTGGGAATAAGATGAAAGAATAAAGTGGATTCGGGTATATGGGACAAAGTTTTTTTGGAACTCTGTTACATCGGCATTCAAAGAACCATTAAATCGGAGGGACGTGATCAATGGAGAAATGACCTGCAAAACCACTTAAAATGAGCCTCAAAATGGTTACTAAATTGAAGAAATGCTACCTCACTTTTAAAGAGGAAAAGGACCTAAATAAAATAAGGTTATCATTGACCATTCAAGACACAGATAACTGAACATAACTTTTAGTGTTTTTGAAGTACTTATGAGATAAGTCGGTTTAGATTTGTGTATGTGGGACATTCAATGTCCAAATAACGATGAAGAATGTCATAAATCACTTCATTATCGAGGAGAACAACCACATCGATGTGTTCCAAAAGAGAGTGGAGGAGCCAATTCCATAGAGAGTAGTCCTAGAGGAGGGAACTTACTGACAGAGTAGAGAAGCTACTCTTAGTCTCAGTGTTTAGCAGTTATAGAGTCCCAGAGGGAGTAGTTGCAGAGAGAGTGGAGGACCTACTCTCAAATCAAGGAGCCAGATAGTGCTTTGCAGTAAGCATATCGATCCAACTCATCATTTGAGAAGACTAAGTTGTATCAAATAAAGTGTACCAGTGTGTTACAATTGGATATGTCTCAAGAGATGAAGAAATGTTGCAAAGATATACAGTTCTGACTAGGTAGAGAGTGAAATAGACAGAAAGAGCACCAGAGGGTGCTACCTCAACTTGATATCAGTTAGGATCCATGGAAGAAGACTTATATAGCACTCAATACTACATAGGTAGAATATATCACAGCCAATTATGGAAGTCATGGAAGCAGTGAGGCTTCAGAGGCTTCTCGTAGGATTTCATCCAAGACATGGTGCAGATGAAGCAACCATGATTCAACACATAGGTGAGAAAGATGGTGTATACCTCATCCTGATGTGCCTCAAATGGTCAGTTGAATGAACCAAGGCATTGGTCTTACAAGGAATCCTTGATATGTCTTGTGAGACATTGAGTTCATGAGGGAACATTGATATGTATTAGACTGGTTTCATGAGGAAACCTTTAGATGTCAAATATGGTCCAAGATGACATTCCCTTTCATAGGGAGACAATTGAGGCAATTGATCCCATTGATCTTGTAGCTATAGTTAATGTTACCAGAGATATTTTAGTAGGTCAGAAGAGACTTGTATGGGATCATTAGACTCTATAGGAGGCATAAGGACATGCAACTCCTCATGGTACCTTCCGAGAGAGAAATATACCTCAAATATATTCATGCTATTCTATAGGTATGAGCCACATCATTGATTTTGATCCTTTCTGTTATGAGGAGGCATCTAGTCAGCCAGTATGGATAGATTCCATGATGGAGGAGTATCAATTGATCATGAAGAATGATGTGTGGGATATTGTTCTGAGACCTGAGGGGAAGTCTGTAGTGACTTTCAAGTGTATAAATAAGATAAAAAATGTAGTTGATGGGAGCATCGATAAACACAAAATGAGATTTGTTGCTGGAGGATTCTCTCAGGTGGAGGGAATATATTATGAGGTGTCAGTTTCTCATGTTTCTCGATACACTTCTATTCAGATGATTATTACTCCTGCAACATCCATGGGTTGGACATTACATCAAATGGATGTAAAGGCAACCTTTCTCAATGGAGATATTGAGAAAGAAGTATTCATTGAGAAGCTAGATGGTTTTTTGATACATGCAAAGGAGTCTCATATGTGTAGGTTGAAGAAGGACCTCTATGGACTCTAGTAGGCACCTCGAGCTTGGTATGTGAGGATTGATCGACACTTGATGAGTTTGGTCTTTAGCAAAAGTGTTGTCTATCCCATCGTCTACTACAAGAATGTTAATGGTGAGTCCCTGATTTTGGTCCTCTATGTTGATGATCTATTCCTCACCGGTACGTAGAGCCTTATTATTAAATGCAACTATGCATTGGTCTCTAAGTTTGAAATGAAGGACCTTGGTACGATGCACTACTTCTTGGGACTACAGGTGTTGCAAAGAACTGATGAGATCTTCTTGAGTCAAGGGAAGTAGAAAGTTGAGATATTGAAGAAGTTTGGGATCTTAAATTTGAAGCCCGTGGGTACACCAATGGTGACAAATTGGAAGAAACTAAGTGGTCATTCTTTCGATTATAACGAAATTGATCTGACTCTGTACAAAAAGATGATTGGATAATTCATGTATTTGGTTAACAACAGACCAAATATTTGTTATGCAGTGAGTACACTTATCCAGTTTATGAGTCATCGAAGACAGACACACTGGATTGTTGTGAAGCATGTGTTGAGATACCTGTGAGACATATTTGGACATGGTTTGAGATATACTTCCAGTATTGACATGATATTGTAGGGATATACTGACTCTGATTGGTTAGGGAGTGCAGTGGACAGGAAGAGAACCTCTCGGTGTTCTTTCAATTTGGGATTTTCCATGGTTTCCTGGTGTTGCAGGAAACAAACTTATGTGGTGTTCAACACCGTAGAAGCATAGTACATTTAATTGAGTGTGGCATTCCACGAAGAAGTGTGGCTTCGAAAGCTTCTTCCAGATTTATTTGGACATGTATTGGATTCCACTGTTATTCCAAGACATGGTCCAAAGGAAGTACTAGTGCAGTATCTTCCTACAAATGAGTAGGTTGTTGATGTTGTTACCAAACCAGGACAAAGTTTGAGTACTTCCAGGATAGAATTGGCATGGAAAATAATGCCTCCCTCACTGAGAGGGAGTGTTTATGTTTGCATCTTCCTGGGACATTCTCCATATCATACTCCTTTGTGATTGGGTTGAGTTGATATGTGAGGAAAATTATCCTAGAAGGGATATCCCAACGTCCCTTGTGGAGATAACATGATGACACATCCCATGTGAATAGCACATGAGGACATGTCATGGGAGTTGAGCTTAATGTTACACACTATGGGGAGTAGCCTCTAGAATTCCACATGGGAGTGCCATGTGTGACAAACATTCTCTAGATCGTACTCCTTTGTTAACCGAGATGACTTGATCTGTGAGGACACTTATTCGAGAAGGGAGAGCACATGAGGACACATCCCTTCTAGAGAGCACATGAGGGCATTTCAACGGATTTTACCTTGATGTCACACACTATGGGGAGTTGATCCTAGTGTTTCTAGAGGGATTAGCCTCTATAATTCCACATGGGAGTGCCATTTGTGATAGACCTTTCGCTACTACAATGGCTGTGTACCACTAGCAAATACCGTGTGTCTCTGGATAGTAGTTGTGTACCACTGACAATGACGTGGTGTCACTAGACAGTACTTTTGTGCTACTAGTAGTGGTTTTGTACCAATGGATAGTTATGTACTATAGTGGAAAGATACCTTCCTAGCTAAGAGGGAGTGTTGATGTTTCAACATCAGGCAAATGACCTTCTCCTAGATTGGGTTGCAGACCAAGGGAGACAAGATACATTTATTCTAAAGGTGCACTTGTGGTAAATGGGCCCAGGCAGAGTCCTTCCTTGATCATGACAAGGAATAATATGGACATGAGGTGCTTGAATAGATTTCCACATGTCAGTTAGCATCAGGCTGACATTCACTCACAGGTGTGTACATGTGGTGAAATATCTTGGTGTGGTCTTTGTCCTACTCATGATTATTTGATAAGGAATGATAAATAATCAAGATTCTATATGCTATTACATGTGGACCTAGAGTGAGCCTGATCTTAGACAAAGTCAATTGAATCAAAGGGAGAGACACATAAGGAGTTTCTCCTCGGTTCAGGTGGGAAACTGATGTCTCCTAAGACTGATAGATAATTGTCATGAGTCTAGGGTGAAGTTTGTATACTTCAAAGACAAGATTGGCATGATGCTAAATGTCTCCCTCGTTGAGAGTGAGTGTTGATGTTTGGACAACATTGGCAATAAATTCTCTTAGATTAATAATTAATAATATAATTATTGATTATTAAATACTATATATAATAAGTAAATGATAATAATAAATAGTTATTGATTATCCAAGGGACACATCCTTTCATGGATGGCCACGATATGTTCCCTATATATGGAACACTCATCATTGTAATAATATATCGATAATATCTCATATTATATAAAGAAACAAAACAAGGATTACCCCTGGTACCTTGTGTCTATGCTCTAAGTGCTTATGTCATTGGTTATTTGTTGAACATTTCTTGTTTGTAAGGGAAAATTCAGGAAATTTCACTTCTATATGATTCTGATATGGTGAATAATAACTTTTCAAATGATTTACCATCATCTATGAGGGCTTACTAGGATTTGGTGGTTAGTGATATAGATTTATTATACGTGTTTTTCCATACGTCTAAGTCTATGGTTAGTGACCATAAGACTGATTACTAATTGGTTGATATATATGAGCCTCGTGCTTGTACCTTCATCTATCTTGGTTTTATAGTGAGATACCTTGGCATCCACTTTGGTGTGGGGATTTCTCTAGAAGTTATGTGGGATTAGTGTTCAAAGTGGCTGCAACATAAATTCCTTTTCTAGAAGTACAAAAACCATACATTTGTTGGAAAATTGATTGTTGTGAGAAAAACAAGATGTATCCCCATGTATCGTGACAAGTCTAGGGGAATAATTTTTTATAGAATATGATCAATGATGGGGTAGAGGTCATATGTAAGTGGCTTTTATTTTATTTTCATGTTTAAATATAAATAATACTTTTTACTCTTTTAAGATAAATATACATTACATCTAACTTAAAACATTTAAGCAATTTTAGTGATAAACTTAAGACATAGTCTTCTCCATAAATTTGACGATAAAATTAGGTTTGGTCATATTTCAAATCCAGTTAATGTGTTGGATTTCTTACAATGGATATTTATTTTTTCATAATTATCTAAATTCTAAATTGAAAATAGGTAGAAAATCATTTTCAAAATACTAAATTAAAAAAAAGAAGGAAAATGCATTAAAAATTGAAGCGTTGATTGTATTATGCAAAGCACAATTCTAAAATGTTCAAGATTTATAATATTATCTTAGGCAATTAAGATGGTTTAATTTACTACCTTGTTAATTTTGTTAAGTTATACTTGTACTATGTGATACAACAATTATAATAGTAATGAATATAAGGGGGAGTGCACAAAGATTATGAGAAAAAATTGGCAATGGGATGTGAAGGAACACATGCATGAAAGAACACATGTCCCTTCGAAAAAACACACAAAAATGTTTAATCTGACATCTCATTACTAGCTGAACAACCACACACACTTTCCAACTCATATTATTTAAGAACGCACATGAGTTCCAGAGAAACACGTTTTCAAGAAAATGCAAGAGAGAGAGAGGGATATTTTGTGATAACAGGAATTCGTGTGCATTCTAGTTCCTAATCATGCATGTGCTCTTTAGGAACACACATGTGTTCCTAAGGAACTCACAGATTATTAGGAACAAGAACATGCACACA
>JASDQU010368254.1:0-11631 GCA_032191745.1 Picea mariana
ATCCCTTCATTTGCTGGATAATAATAAAGGAAGGACCTGGCAATTTCTCTGGTGGACGTAGCCCACACTGGGTGAACCATGTAAATCTGTGTCTCTCTTGTATTGTGTGTCTTCTGTGTTTTTGCTTCTGCATTTGTTTTATTTTATTGCTCCGGGGTCCTGTTTTTCTAACAGAAAGGGATGTGTGGCGGAAGATATGCCACTTCGGAGAAAGATCACTACAGATAAACAAGAGAGTAGAGTTGGGAGAACTGCCGAAGAGCCTAGAGCCAAGGTAGATCTGAGTTATCTAATCTAGAGGGATAGGTGTGAGAGGATCCCTCACTTTGGAGTTCATACACTCCAAAGGAAAGTGAATAAAGGGTGAAGTGTGAACTCCTAATGGTCAGAGCGTCGAAGTTCATCTAAGCCATCCGCCAACAGAGGATAGGTGTCAACAAATCCTTCCATTCAAAGGATAGCCACTTCAGGAAAAGTGGTGTTGCATGGATTGAGAAATCTCGAAGGGTGAAGCACATAGTTGATCATGACCACCATTTGGAGCAAGATACATGTCAACAGATCATGTACTTCATAAGGATTTCACTCTGGAGGATTCATGTGGTGGTCGTTCGGAATTCCCCGAAGCATCAGAGCCCAAAGTTATTATGGGTCGTTGATCTTAAGGGAGAGCGTGGACCATTTATTTGCAAGGGGATGTGTGGAGGACATAGATTCACTCTGTTCAAAAGCCACTTTGGATGTTTGTGAAAGAATAAGACTTTGGAACTCCCGAAGCACGGAGTCTCGAATTAAACCAAAACCGTTGATGTTCTATAAGCATGTGGAATAATATTGCATAGTTCGGATAGTTGGCACTCTGAGTGACTTGAGGAAAATTAGTTTTAGAATTCTCTGAAGCACAGAGCCTAAATTTTATGTGGGTTGTTGATCTGTGCAAGGAAAAGGGACCATTGATCCCTCTCACATCTATTCAAAACTTCTCCAGTTCAGAGTTTGGAAGAATTGACAAGTGGTGAAGTGAAAACGCCTGGAGCCTGAAGCTTCGAAGTGACCTTTGAGTAGGTTCCTGGTCATAGCCCATAGTCATATGAAGGAAGGGGCCTAGCGAAAGGATTTAGCACCTGTTATTCAAATTTTTAAAAGGGAACAAGGACTTAGCAGGAGCCTGCGACTTTCATAGAACCTGGGCCTTAGGAAGAAAGGGTCATGTGAGAATTAATTTGGGTTCCAGCAGGGGCCCAAAGAGTTTATATGAATCCTTCTTTTGAATGATCCTAGACAGGGAGGTCATGAAGCCCTGAAGAGAGAAGGGGGCCCTACATCAGTTTCACTTCTTGTCTTTTTGTGACCAACTGATTCCACTTATCCATTGATTATAATTATTCCAATTGTAAATATTCTATGTCATATATCTATCTAGAACTGGTGATGATATCATAAATCCGTCTATTTCCATATGTCATAAGATGTCCATAACTTTATACCCAACTATCCACAATGTTGACCCATATATCACTGTACTATCATGAAGGCTTCTTTATTGTAACTACCCATCACATATTCATGTTTCTCATACTGAATCAAATATGTTCAATGACATGAAATACATCCTTGAACCTATAATGAATATATCCCTTCTTGGAAAGTTTGTCAATGATATTCCTCTAATATCTGCATGGGAACATTGATTCTCAATCGATCAATCTGTCATTATGTATTTATGATATCTGACTACTTTGAATCTATCTCTGCAAACATTTCAAACTTCTCTAAGGATAGTTCTTTGATCTATATTAGTTACTACATACACTCCCCATATTCAATATTCATATTTACTAGGAGTCTCCAAGACAAATGGTTCAGAACAATGGAGGAATCCACCCTAATGCGGAGTAATATTCTTCTTTATGTTTAGACTCATCATCTTTTTGAACTCTAACTTCTTCCTTATTTTCTATGGATTCAATATGATCTTGCAATACAGTTCCTAAAAGTACAATATCTTCATCTTGTTCTTTATTCACCCAAACTTCTTTTCTTTCTCCCACTACTAAAAATTTTGTGATCTCTAAGACCTCTTCATTATTCACTTGTTCTCCTTGTCTTTCTTTTCTTCTCCAAACCTTCGTGTATATGGAATCAATGTTTTATTTAATGGAGGTATCTATAATGATTCTATAGTTCCAAGCTATGTGACCATAATTGTGGCATTTGTAGAATTCAGTGCTATCGGGAGACACATAGGTATTTCTTATCTAAAAATTTATTCCATATGCTCTGCAAACTACAAACTTATGTCAAAATTTAGTACAAATAAAACAATGACCATAAAATAAATTTACATACCTGTGAGTGAATTATATTCTTTGTGGTGTAGTCCTTTTGAATTCCTTCCATGGTCAATCATGATCTTCTCTTCTGTTGATTCCTTCATCATGATTGAAGCTTGTTTGTTTCTTGAATGTGGAAGGTCTTGTTGAAGATGTATCTCTATTATACTCATTATTCTTTGATTTTTTCTGACCATGATTCCTTCCATTGATTACTTTTTCATAACTCTTTCTCTTTTCTTCATTCTTCCTTTCTAGCTACCTAGAATCCTTCTCTTCAAATTTATTACTGATGATGTGGATGTTTTTCTCTCTTCAACATTCTTGCTAATATTTACGATTTTAACCTTGAATGTGAACTTTCTTATTCAAAATTTTCAGCCTATTCTTCTTTCTTCATCATCTGAATCTTCATGAATTCTTCCGTTCTCTTTGCTTCTTCAAGTTGTATCTTCAAGGAGATGACTTCTTCTTCAAGTCATTTTTCTTATTGACTGAATTCTGATTCAAGTTGGTTTAAATCCTCAGATATTTCCTTGAGATGATTTGTCAAAGTATTCTCTTTCTTCTTTTCTTCCTTTCTTTGTGCTACTATTTCGGCTTCTAAACACTACTTCTCTTCCATCTAACTTTTGTATGTTTCTTCAATCCTTCTGGCTTATTTCAAATGAGATTTTAGATTCACAATGACCTATTGGGATTCTTAGGAGCTTTATTGAGAATTATTTTTGACTATTTTTTCCTCAAGAGACTTGTTTTTATTTCTTTCTTTCGTCAATTTATCTAAAGCACTGATTAATTATTCTTCAAGGTCTACTATTCCTTCACAATCTTCTTCTTTTGAATATGCATAACATGATGAGCATATTGTTTATTGTTTTTTTTTTGCATCTTCTTTAGATTCTTTGCATTTTTGATGGGAGACTCTTCAAAGTAAATATTATGTAGCTTATCCCAAATTTCTTCAGTTGATGAAAATTTTCCAACTTTCTCTCTTACCGGATCAGGTAATCCTTCCCTAATGAAATCCATTGCTATTTTGTTGTTACTTTTCAATTCCCTCTTGGTTGTAGTCTTCAGTTTCCTTCTAGTGATGTATCCTATAATAATTGATTGTCAAACATCATACCCATGTGCCTCTAAAAATACTTTCATCCTAACACTCCACAGTTCATATCTATGTCATTTTTACCATCAAATTGTGGTACCCCAAACATAGCGTACTCCATGATTTACCTTGCAGTGGTTAAAATTTTTTTTGAAGGAACTTTCTCTGATACCAATTATTGGAATATTGAGAGGTGGGGGTGAATCAATATGATCACTTTTTACTACTTTCAATCAAAATATATAAAATTTAATCTTATCAACAGTATATCATCAATGTATCATCTATGATTTCATTCAATATATCATGAGAATATAAACATAAGAAACATCACATCAAATACATAGTACACTACAATTTATGTGGAAACCCAAATGGGAGAAAACCACATAATGATTTATTATATATCAAAGAATACATTCATTGGAAGCACCAACTTTCCAATTCTCGAGGTACAATGGGAAGGAAACTATGACCCCCTATTTATAGGCTCCAACCTAAAGGAATCTACAAATCCTTGAATTCTATGGCTCCAACCAGAAGGAGGCTACAACACCCTAATTCTTAGGCTCCAACTTGAAGGAATATCCAAATCCTTGTGTTCTCTGGCACCAACCAGAAGGAGGCTACATCCCCCTTTCTTTTCTCCATCTTGGTGCCCTGAAATATAAGTGTAGACCAAACTATCACTACCACAATCACTGCCATTGTTACTTTCACTGCCACTATCACATTAAACTATAACCTGTCAACCTATTATTGTATCCATCCTGTCACTGTCACTGACCTGTCAGTATATCCAACCTGTCACATAAACTCGTCACTGCCACTATCACTTTCACTAAGATACCATAATCAACCTATCGCTATTGTTGATACTCAACATCAATAAAACCATATCCTCTCACATGGATACCATCACCAAACCATTTACATCAACTTGCAACAACCATACATCAATCATGCACCAACACCTGTACCAAACTGTGCATCAACCATGCACCAAAACCTGTGCCAAACTATACATCAACCATGCATCAAAACCTGTACCAAACTGTGTATCAACCATGTACCATACAATGCTTCAAACTTGTACCATACCATTAACCATATACTAGAATGTACCATAAATCATGTACCATGAGATGTTCCTAAACCACATACCATATCACTAACGATAAGTGTCAATCATCCCATGCACCATGTACCATAATATCTCAACAATGAAGTGCCTCAAAAAAGTACCCAATAATGTACCAAGATCACCAACATATGCCTCTAACCATGGACCATATCATCAACCATATACCTCAAACAACATGCCAATAATCCATAGATCATGTACCATAATATGTACCAAGCAAATACTATCAATGATGTACCTGAAATAAGTACCAACATCACCAAGAGGTGTATCTCATACATGTGCTACCATATACTAAGTGTGAACTTCAACCATGTACAAACATCTCAAAGATATGTCTCTAATAATGGACCATAACCATGACATATACCAAACCATATATCAATATAGCCAAGAGTGTACTTATAACAAGGTGTCATGTCATCACCTAGGTGTACCATACCATGTATCATTACCACTAAGAATATGCCATAACAACATAAGAATAACCCTTAAAACTTACCTCTAATCCTATAGCTAACATGATACTTTGTATTACTGACCTTTAACCTTTCCTGAGTCCTTAACAACTTGGCACTGGCATATTCCCCAAATTTTTCTTAGTCTCACTGGCCTAAGAACTAATGTCACATGGGGCCTCGCATGACAGAGACTGTGAAAGCTGTGGGGATCATCCAATTAAGGTTTTTACAGAAAACCCTAGCTCTCCTTTGTAATCCCAAAAATCCCTCACTTTTCACTTTTCACTACCTAATACTTCTCCTTCACAAACTTTCCAAATAGATGACTTACTCACAAGATAGATATTTAATGAATCTGTATGCGAATTTACTTATGAGAGACTCCTTGAGGTGTTTTTATACTTTTGTGAAGTAACTTATATCCTTAATCTTAGGGATTCTTGAAATTTCTTGTTCCAACAACCTTACTCCTTCATTAATGACTTGTAACCAATTAGTAGCTTCTTAACCATTCTTTGGGTCTTCCAACATCATGAGGGAATATCTCCCTAACCATAAGGAACCACATGGCATACAACCTATCACCAGAAACAAAACAACGAGGAATATCCATCCATGACTGATTTACCTACATTGACATTGTATTTCATGTCCTTATTCCTCAATCAAATTTGGGTCTCATGACCACACCTTTGGGGCCTTATGTAGAATTAATAAAATACACCCAACACATAAACTAACATCAACCACTCTTGTTGAAATCAATGACAACTAAGTCACCATCAATCTGGATCACAACTTTGGGGTATCTCGAATGCTCTAAAAGTTGACATCAATGATAACCAACTGTCCAACACAGGTATCTGGTAAAAATTTTTCGAGGTGGAGATTGTTAAAATATGACAACATGATGAAGGAGCATCACTCCTACTCAACAACATGTTAGTAGCCAACACAAAAACGCACGAGGAGGGAAAAGATCCCGAGGACAGAGAAGCACCAACCTTCTCATTTTGGGTTTAAATCTCAAAATTAATGTAATTAATGTTGTAAAGGCTCAAGGAGGGTAGATCCATTGTATTTGTACAGGTTGTATGTAATCCGTCTTTAATGGATGATAAGAAAATGATCTTAGATTTGATTCAGATGAGTTGTAAATTAATTGTAATTTAATTTAGTAGGTGGAGGAAGGCTCGAGAAGCCCCTGTTTTGTAAAACGATCAAGGTATTGAAATCATAATGCATGAAAAGAGAATGAGAGGAGAATAACTCTCAAGAGAGGAGAATTATGGAGAGGAGATGAGAGAAGAACTGAGACTATGTTGCAATCTAGTCTTGGTAACATAGTAAAAACATTCAGATTTAATAGAAAAGTAGATTTCCCTGCATATGAATATCTATGTGTGTTCTTTGAGAATGAGTATTTGTTTTATGAATGTTTACGGGTAAAATCATGAAGGTGGGTAACACTTTTGTGAGAATCAGGTCTCCAAAATTCCTAGAGACATTTTTTTGGCCGAAAGTCAAGTGTTTACATCCAAACCTTTAGACGTCAAATCGAACGGTACGATAACAATGCCCTCAATGTTTTGTGTACCATATTAGATAGACACATTTTTTTCATCTGGTAACATATTTTTGGTCAAAAACATATTAGCAGGACAGATTTGTTTCATTCAGTACCATATTTTTGGATGAAAGATCGTTCAGCCAAAAGTATCTTTTGGCCCAAAAATATTTTTGTCTGAAAACAACTTTCGACCGAAAACGTTTTTGTATATCTCCAACACATCGGCCAGTCCACCCTTTTTCGAACTGCTGAGAGTTTGGTGCATTAGAGGTTGGTGGTTGTTGTTGGTCGCGATTGGTGGTTGTTGCAGTCATTGTTGGTTGTGGTCATTGTTGGTCATGTCACAGTTGTTTAGAGTCTGGTGCATGAGAGGTTGGCGGTTGCTATTGGGCGTGGTTCATGTTGGTCGCGCTTGTTGTTGGGTGTGATTGGCGTTGGTCGTGGATGTTTTTGGTCGCGTCTGGAATTGGATTTGGACTCTTGAATCATACTCAACTGCTAGAGATGGAATCCCGAATCATACTTGTCTCTTACTCTTACTCTTTTTCTTCAATTCATATATGTTGGTAAATTTTAATTCATATTTGTTGAGTAGTTGATAGATTCATATATGCTAGTAAATTTCAATTCATATTTGCTAGTAAATTTCAATTCATATCTGGTAAAATAACTGACTAATTAACACTTAAATCCTTAGACACTGTGATGAAACCAAACATCGTGTTAAGACATAGGCAGGTTATAAAATTCATAAAATTAGATCACAATCCATGAAATTAGATCATAATCCATAAAAGTAGGCCATAAGATTTGGTAATCTTTTCCAATAATGAAATTAATTTGTATGTTATTTGAAGAACTAAATATTGAATTGTGAGATCTAGTTTGAAAAATACTTCTTTAGTAATTTGCCATTAGATATCAAACTAAAAATCATTCCATCTAAAGATGGACATGTCCTTATGTAAAAACGCAATACACAATTATCAATATAGAATCTTTCTTGCATACCATTTGTTTATATTCTAAGTGATTCTTTGCATTTTTAGAAAGACGACAACATTACAGGTATACCATAAAAGGAGAACCATAATCATAAAAAAACCCTCGAGGAATTACACTAGTCATGTTACTGGTGTTTTTACCACCACCTTAGGGAAAAATGATACTATTGTTACTGGTGTTTTTACCACCTTAGTTTCCTACTCCCCCACCTTTGATAATGGTGTTATCTCTTTTCATATTGTCCCATCCTATGGATTTTTTACCACTGATGCTACCTTGAAGCTAGATGGATGTTGGTCTTAATTAATGTGCATTCACCCTTGATATTCTCTCTGTTGACCATGGGTATGCATCTGTGTGATCATTTACAGGTCCTAGTAGATATGTTTCCATTCTTTCTTCTCCTTCATTCGCTTTTTACTTTACTAGATTACTTAATTTTGGTCAACGAAGTAAACAAGATCATATGTCTTGATAGTTGGATTTGGAACTATAAATGGAGTTGCATCAGTGGGAGATAACCTAAGCACCTGACTATGGAAACCTAAGCACCTAACTACAAAAACCTAAAACTTTGACTCAAGAAAGGGTGATCATTTATATGATGATAATTACACCTATATTAGGTTATATATATTTAATGGAAAAACCTACCTACTTCCCAAATCTGTGTGTGACTATTTATTTTTTATAGAGGCTTGTATATAGTATGTAAAATGTTCCATATTATTTGACTAGAAGAAGAAAAAAAACAATTCCACTCCTTTTTACTTTGTGGGGATTATTGTTAGGAGAATATCATATTTAGATAGGATGGCCTAAGGTTTTATTTTACCCTAAATCCACCTTCACCCTCTTCATCAACCTCTTTCATCTAATCCTTGGATTCAATTTGTAAATATAAATATATGAATTTTTTTTCAACATACATTTTGGCCATTTTTTCAATGTAATCAATGTACCAAAATAATAAGAATGTGTGTCTTTAGTTGGATCGTAGAAAAGATTAACATGGAAGAGGATATGTATTGGAAATAAGGAATAAATGAATAACTTTTTGCTTGACGGTGTCAACCTCCCCTCCTATCCTTTGGGGCTGACTCGACCTCCCGGTCTAAGATCGTTCGATATACTTGAGTTGAAGCGACTCCTTAGATTCCCCTTGGAACCCGAAACCTCTATCACATGTTATTCATTTTTTTGGCATAGGTTATGGTTCACCCGCAAACCCTCTCCTTAGTGCTTCTTGAATATCATGTCCACATGCTATCTCTTTGTGCTAGACCTAATCCTTTATGTGAAAATGGACCTCGACCATGGGCCAGCTCCCTTCGCGATTCCGTACTTCAGAAATTTCACGAGATTCTTATTCATCTTTCCTGATTTATGAATCATCAAATACTTCAAGATCAATCTACAGTCCAAGTTCCTCTCGCAATCAACGACTGTGATCAACTCGTGAACTCGGACTTCGCGAGTCCCTTTCTCGGATATTCTTTCCTCAACTTATCTAGAACTGTGTGGATCTCTACCACATGCCCTTCCATATACAGTGGTCCATAATTACTTCGCTCCTCTCGACTTCATGAATATATTTGTTCACCCCTAGAAAAACTTCTGAAGTTCCTATTCCCAAACCTCTCGATCTTCTGCCACTTGTCTCCTCCGACAATGAATGATTTTATGGCCTTCAAGACTTTAGCAAGTCCTTGATCCTTTTCCACACTTAGCAAAAATTGTTTTCCTTTCGAGACTTAGGCTATTCTAGAATTCCTTCTGCACTCCTTGCAAAACTCTACACAAACTCTTCTGCGACTATGCATCGCTTGAAAACCTTTGAAGTTCATCGTTTCCTTGTGAACTTTTTCGTTCCCTCCTGGAAACTTCACGCTCTTCCTCTTGAGCTTGTCATATCGACTTACAACACCCTCAACACACTCCTTGCATTCGACTAAGATGTTTGATGATCTCTCCCTTTTCATTCCTGAATGTTTTAAGGCATCTCCTTTCCTTTGTCGACGCACTCTTGCAAATCCTTCCTTCCTCAGAATGTTCAACAATTCTGGTATTCTCTTAAAGGTTCCAATGCGTCCAATCATGTTGTTCTTGTGCACACTTTCACCAAATCGATGCCCTCCTGGCAGAGTGTTTCAGAGTATTCAGTAACTATGAAATATGCCTTCTCCCACACAGTCTTTCTTTCCAAGGTACTTAACCACCTTTAAATTTCTCCCCGAATCTGTGAATTAATATGCTATTCCCTTCCAGTAGCTTCTCTTCTGACTCCACTGAGTTCAGATACGCACTCCTTGTGTCAACTCACAAAGGTTCCTGTCTCTGTCACACACTCCTTGCACTTAACCTAGAGAACCAGAGCTAACTCAACACACTCACAGATAGAAAACTATATCTCTATCCCTGCAGATGATTTCCAATATTCATATACCATTCAAATGCATGTGATCTAAAAATTGAAGAAGACTTGAAAAACTTGAATAATTATTGCAAGTGAAATGTTATGTGTTTAAAGCAATAGGATCAATTTGCAACACTTAAATTAAGGATTACTTATGCAAAATACACATAGACAGTAGCATAAAACATTGAACATCAGCACATAAACACAACAACTTGATAAAGGAGTTCACCCCACTTCGGGCTACATCTCCTGGTCCAGCTTCCAATGGATCATTATTATTAAATTTCTCAAAGTGCTAAAAAAACATGCCTTACAATGCTCAAATTGAAAAACCGACTGCTCCAATGGCTTCCCAGCGTCCCAAAACCCCTGTCTGGGCTCTTTCGACACCTGAAACGGTCCAAAAATGAGAAAGATATGCCTCCTTGAAGCTCCTTCTCCAACTTTGCTGTCTCTGGTTCTACAATTCGCACCCTTGTTCTCCCAACCTGGCTCACACGCTCATTTAAGCATAAAGAACCTAGTCCAGTACGCAACCGTGCATCGGTACAAACCGTAGGATGGTTAAGGCGCCTCCAACCCCTAACTACCTCGGCACTGGGTCATATAGTCATAGGATCGTGCGTTTGGTTACAAAGTGGTTAAACCCATTTTAAAAACCGTATAATGAATTGTATAACCCCTGTGCATTAGAACACGGTTCATACAATGGTCATATGCGCAATACATAGACCATGGGCTAACCCGCGCGCATATATGCAATGGTTACAAACTATGGTGTAATTGTTATATATATATATCCGTGCGCCATTTGTTAACGCCGCTCCACATATGATACGGTCGTATGGTTTACAATGAAACCACGGGTCGGGGCTAGGCCCCAGCCCGCGCCCCTTTCCAATTACAATAACACACCATAATAAATATATGTGCGTTGGCATATGGAACAAGAACCAACGGGCGGCATAACGGTTAGCGGAAATTGTAAATACATTATGTTGTGGGAGGTCCGGGGGTCGAACCCCGTGGCCTCCATTATTTTTACATAGTAATTATAGACCAACCAACGAGGGACACGTGGCACCCAAGCATTGAGCCATGTGCCCTCATACTATTCGCTGCCAACGACACACGTCTCAACACCGTATTCGCCAACAAACAACCAACCAATATGTGCCACATCATCAAACTGCCACTTCATCATGATGGTACGGCCTTGCCACGTGGCCGTACGGACTATACGGACAGTTATAGTCAGCATCCCAAATTTTTGCCTGTTTGGCTTGGCGGACAGATCGCGATATCTCCTCCATACGGACTCCGTTTGCGAAAGTAAATATACCGCCGAAATCAGGAAGACGAGACGGACACAATGGCACTATTTTCGTCGCATTTCGAGCACTTTGAAAATTGAGAAAAATTTGATCCCCTGATCACACCTCCCCATTGGGAAGCTTTTGGACCTCCAAAAGACTATCTCAGTCTATGTGAAGATGAGGGTATAGTTCCCTCACCCTTCCAACCTCAATCCACTTGGCCTTGCTTGGATTCATCCCTTTAATACCAACTCGCAAATACTCCACATTTCCTC
>JASDQU010368255.1:0-11532 GCA_032191745.1 Picea mariana
TAATCTTTTGTATCATCTTGGCAAGTTGTGTATTCCACAGGGGGAAAGAATCAACATTATAAGAGAAGTGCATTCTTCTCTTATTGCTGGTCATTTTGGTGTAGGCAAGACAGTGGCTAATTTGCAAAGATACTGCTACTGGCCTAAAATGAATGAAAGTGTTTCAAGATATGTTAGAGGATGTTCGTTGTGTGCCACAAGTAAACCTAGCAATCGAAAGTTGGGTTTGTATACTCCACTTTCATTTCCTTCTCGACCTTCGAAAAGTATTTCTATGGACTTTGTAGGTGGTTTACCTATGTCGAGACAAAATCATGATTATCTTTATGTTGTGGTTGATCGATTTAGCAAAATGTGTATTTTGATGCCTTGTACTAAGCATGTTACAGCTGAACAAACGGCACAAATGTTCTTTCAAAATGTTTGGGTGCATTTTGGATTGCCTAAATCCATTGTTTCTGATCGGGATTCTCGATTTGTTGGAAGTTTTTGGTCGAGTTTATGGGCACTCATGGACACCAAACTTAAAAAGAGCACAGCTTTTCATCTGCAAACAGATGGTCAGACAGAGGTGGTAAATCGAACAGTGGTGCATCTTCTTCGTGCTTATTGCAGCAAGCATCCTAAACTTTGGGATGAGCATTTACACTACATTCAGCATGCGTACAATCGAGCTAAGCACTCTTCGACTCAAACGTCGCCATTTGAAGCATGTTTTGGCTATTTTCCTAAGTCTCCTTTAGATTTTATCTTTGGGAAGGATATTGTGATCGATGGTCAATATGACATTGATAGGGCAGAAAAGTTCATTGAACAAATTCAGTCGATACATCAAGTGGTGCAAGAAAAGTTGGAAAAGAGTCAAGCCAAGTACAAAACGAGACATGACAAGCATCGTGTTGATCACAGTTTCCAGGTTGGAGATGAAGTTTGGCTTTACATCAGTAAGGAGAGGCTTAAAGGAGAAGGTAAAAATTTGAAACCGATTCGATATGGTCCTTTCAAGATTATCGACAAGATTGGTAACAATGCCTTTCATTTAGATTTTCCTCCTTATATGCAAATGTATGCAGTCGTTAATGTTGAGAATTTGAAATTATATGAGCCTCCATTGATTGAAGATCATGGAGAGCATGTTCATATTCCTTCCATAGATGATTTTTCCCCAGAGTATCTTACAGAACTGCATGAAGACACCATCCTTGACAGGAGAATGCGAACTTCAAAACGAGGAAATGTGGAGTATCTTCGAGTTGGTCTTAAAGGAACAAATCCAAGCAAATCCAAGTGGATTGAGGTTGTTAGGGTGAGGTAACTATACCCTCATCTTCACATAGACTGAAAATAGTCTTTTGGAGGTCCAAAAGCTTCCCAATGGGGAGGTGTGATCAGGGGATCAAATTTTGCTCGAAAAATCAAAGTGCTCGGAATCGCTTCAAACCAAACGAGAGCGTAGACCTCGTCGTTGTGAACCCAATGCAACTCGTTTCGTCTCAAACGGAAGTCGGGAGCGAGAGATATTGCGATCTGTTCGAATCGTCAAACAGGTAAAAAAGGGGACGCTGACTGTACAGTCTGTACGGATGTTGACGTGGCATGACCATATGCTGACGTGGTAGAGATCATACATCCAGGTGGCAGGTGATGATATGGCCTTCATTTATTGGTAGACAGTTGGCATATGAGTGTTTGACATGTGTCATTTTGGTGGCTAATGGTATGATGACATGTGGCCCAATCTGTGGCGGCCACGTGTCACTTGTTGTTTGGTTTAAAAGTTTGTCATTGGCAGGAGTTGACCCCGTGACCTCCGGGCAGGAAAAACAACTTGGCAAGGAGCTGCCAACCAGCGTGCCACCGTGCGTTGCTTATTATATGTATGGTCTGAATTGTATTTCAATTTGAATGTGGGAGTGGTTTGGGCTGCGACCGGGCCGGGGCTTAGCCCCAGCCCTTGGTCGCGCGCCATTTCATATAACCACAGCTATATTACATAGTGCACGTGCACGGTTGAAATATGGTTCAAACGGTATTAAACCTACCCGCCACTTGTTACTATATTATTCGCCTATGGACGGAACCCCATTTTTGTAAATGCGCGTGGTCATATCATGAACCCATATGCCCGAGAGCTAGGCGGTTAGGGGCTGGCGCGCCCATAACCATCCTACAGTTCACACCGTTAGCACGGTTGCATTTGGTGCTTGGTTTTCATGCTTTAAATAGCGTGTTTTCTAGGTTGCATGAAGAGGGGTGTGTTTTGTAGATGCAGAGATAGCAAGCTTGAAGGGGGGACTTCCAAGAAGCCTAACTTCTTCGTTTTTTGCCCAAACGAGGTGCCGAAAAAGCCCAGCTAGGGGTTTTTGGACGCTCGGAATCCATTGGAGCAGTCTGTTGGTCATTTTGAGCATTGTAAAGCATTTTTTTTATCACTTTGAGAAAATAATAATAGTGATCCATTGGAAGTTGGACCAGGAGTTGTAGCCCAAGAGAGGGGTGAACTCCTTTATCATTTGTTGTGTTTATGTGCTTATGTTCATTGATTATGCTGCTATTTATTTGTGTCTTAAATGAGTAAATCCTATTAAATGATGTGTTGCAAAGTTGATCCATTTTCTTTAAACACATAAACTTTACTTGCAAATATTTTCAAGATTTCAAGTCTTCTTCATTTTTAGATCAACAATATATTTTCAAGAAAATTGGGTCTCCCACTGTATTATCATATAACATGTTTATTCTTCAGAATACAAGATCAGCTTAAGTTACAGAGACAATTGTTCATGCCAAAGATAATCAACAAATGCTTCTGGACTACTGTGAGACAAGGTTATCTCATCCCCTTGCTCTTCCCAACACTACAATACTACATGACTCTATTACATTATCAGTCTGGTTCCTAACCCAGATCTCAAGACTTAGCTAAGATAACAACATGAACTATGACAAACATATCATCTCATACCCCCCTACAATCATATTGATCCCAACTCTATAATCTGATCTTGGCTTGTTGGTTTAGAACCTGAGAGTTCTCTCTTCTTCTTGATTCGGTTGCAACCACTTTCTCCAAAACTGGTGTTGTGTTTTCTTTCCAACTGTTTTTTTTTTCTAATTGTTTCTTATTGTGCATTCCCTTTTCTCCACTTTCTGTTCCTTCCTTTGGTCGACTGTCTAATTCCAAAATATCTTGCGCAACTTTTGTTCTCCAAAACGAAGCTCTGAAATATCTTATGCAACTTATATTTATCAAAACGAAAGGCCCAACAGAGGTTATAATTTTTTTAGGGGCAGTTCAATACTGGAGAAATTTAATTGCAAAATTCTCCTACATTGCATCAACTTTACATTCCTTAAATAGTGTGAAACAAACCTTCTGGTGGGGAGGAAAACAACAAAATGCCTTCGACACATTGAAGATAAATATCAGCACCACACCAATGCTAGCACTACCTGACCTACAACAACCATTTTAAATTGAGACTGATGCCAGAGCCTATGCCATGGAAGCAGTCCTCATGCAACAATGTAAGCCCATTTTCTTTCATTCTGAAACTTTTTCTAAAGCTGTGTAACTATCCTACATATGAAAAATAATTGTATGCATTGGTACAAAATGTGAAAAAATGGAAACACTACTTAATGGGAAAGGAAAAAATCATACACATTACTCATCAACCATTACTGTATCTCCAGTCACAAACCAAGTTGTAGCAATAAAGACACTACAGGTGGATGGGTTTCTTACAACAGTTCCATTTAGCCATCAGATACAATAAGGGCATAAGTAATAAAGTTGTGAACATGATTTCTAGACCTCCTACTTCTACATCCATTGTTTTGAATAATGCTTTCTTATCTCATGACAATTATATTGAACAATATGTTAATGATGAAGATTTCAAGGATGCATATGAGAGGCTAACCTATGGCTTGCAAGTGGAGAATTTTTATGTACAAGATAAACTACTCTACCATATGGGAAAGCTTTGTATTCCATTTAATGAAAGAATGCATGTAATCAGGGAAGCATATACTTCCCTTGTATTTGGGCACTTTGGGGTAGGTAAGACTATGGAACATTTACAAAGGTTTTCCTATTGGCCTCGAATGAAAGATATTGTAACCAAATATGTAAAGGGGTGTGTGTTGTGCTCAACTTGTAAGCCCACTAATATAAAATTGGGGTTGTACACACCACTTCATGTTCCTTCTCATCCTTGAGAAAGTATTTCCATGGATTTTGTAGGGGGGTTGGCTTTGTCAAAGAGGGGTCATGACTACTTGTAGTATTAGTGGATAGGTTTAGTAAAATGTGTGTTTTGATTCCATGTAAAAAGCAGATCATTGTTGAGCAAACTGCACATTTGTTCTTTCAACATGTATGGGTCCACTTTGTATTTCCCACATCCATCATCTCGGATCGAGACACTCGATTCCTTGGAGAGTTTTGGACAAGTTTGTGGAGAATTATGGACACCAAGATAAAGAGAAGTATTTATTTCCATCCATAGACCAACGGCCAGTCAAAGGTTGTAAACAAAATAGTGGTTCATTTTCTTCAAGGCTACTGTAGCAAACATCCCAAGTTGTGGGATGATCAGATACAATATGTGCAGCTTGCATACAACCAATCCTTGCACTCTTCCACACAAATTTCACCATTTAGGACATGTTTTGGGTATTTACCTAATGCTCCTTTGGACTTGGCTTTTGTCAAAGATGTTGACTCAAGTGAACAAAGAGAAGAAGACAGAGCCTGCAAGTTCATTCAGAGGATCCAGCAAGTACATCAGACAGTCCGGGAACATTTGGAAAAGAGTCATGCATAGCACAAAGCTCGTCGTGACAATCACAGAGTTGATCATCAGTTTCAAGTGGTAGATCAAGTATGGCTTCACATCAACAAGGATAGGTTGAAGGGAGAAGGAAAAAATCTCAATCCCATCATATATGGACCCTTCACCATCTTGGAGAAAATTGGCACAAATGTATTTCACCTCGATCTACCACCGTACATGCAGATATACTTAGTTGTAAACGTAGAGAACYTRAAACTTTATGAGCCTCCAATGATCATGGATCAATAGGARACTATTTYAGTACCTTCAGTGGATGAGTTTTCTCCTGAGTACATGGACGAGTTGAAGGAAGATCTCATCCTAGACAAAAGGACAAGGACTTCACACACGAGTGATGTAGAATATCGTCGAGTGGGCCTGAAGAGAACACATCCAAGTAAAGCAAGGTGGATCGAGAAAGAGAAAGTGAGGGAGAAATTCCCTCATTTTCATGTTGTGAACACATCCAAGTAAATCAAGGTGGATCACGAAAGAGAAAGTGAGGGAGAAATTCCCTCACTTTCATGTTGATTGATGAGGGTTTTGGAGGCCCAAAAATCTTCTTAGTGGGGAGGAATGATCCAGGAGGATCTAGAAGGTAAAAAATTCAAAGTCCTCAAATATCAGCAAAAAGGGAACCAAGTCGAAGAGCTCATCGATATATTTTCGTCAGCGTAAACAGTTCGTCAAATGGATTCTGAATGGAGAAGTTATGGTCGGTCAAAGTTGACAGTCAACCCTAGTCAAAAGTCAATGATGATGTCATCATCCGTACATGTGACGTCAGTAGTACGTACCAGGGATACGACAGCATGAGATCATTACTAATATCAACATGTCAACATGGCACCACCCAAGAGGCAACACATGGCAGACATATTTGGCCCTTTGGGTGGCTACTTGGACCTATCGGTGAGTGCCACGTGGCACCCCCAGGTGATGCCATGTGGCACCACCCATCCGTACATGTGACGTCAGTAGTACGTACCAGGGATACGACAGCATGAGATCATTACTAATATCAACATGTCAACATGGCACCACCCAAGAGGCAACACATGGCAGACATATTTGGCCCTTTGGGTGGCTACTTGGACCTATCGGTGAGTGCCACGTGGCACCCCCAGGTGATGCCATGTGGCACCACCCTAGAGGTTGTCACGTGGAAGTTCTATAGAGTGACGCATGGTATGCTGACCAAGATGACATGTGGAATGTTAACCAGGATGACATGTGGGCAGTTGACTGGACAAGGCTAGGCAAATGGCAAGGTGCCACGTGGCCCAATCATTGGGCACCACGTTGCTTCCCAGAAACGCCTAAGGAGGGTTGGGAAATGATTAAACAAAAAAAATATAAATATGTCCATTGTACCGACCCACAACCCTCATATTTAGTGTATCCACCACAAATTCCGACAAAAGATCTAGTGACAATTTTCATGCATCCATCCCATCACATATTTGGCGGACCGTCCCCAAAATTACCGGCAACATGTATCAAACTTGGCACAGGTTCCATATTAGTTGTGGGATAAATTTGGTGGGGCAGAGTTTGAATGTATTGGATACATATATTTATAATGTTTTTTATAACGGGATTTCAAAAGGGGTAGGCCTAAGGGATTGACCCCAGGACCTCCCCAACTTTAGCACTAAACTTAGAAATCCGCCAACCATTGGGCCAACGACGCATTTTGAAATATCCGCCAACCTTATTACTTAAATATTCATTTTCACAAAGCTAGGGGTCGATTGTACGGTGGCATGTTTTTCCATGCAAAGATAATTTAATGTAGGTATTGTACAGATTATAGAGGCATGCTTTATGAGGCGAAGAGCCCATCAGAGGCTTGGAAGTGACTTTGTCCATTTGAGACAAATTTATAGTCGATTTTGCACTACTCCTCACCACGAGTCCACCAGCGATGTCTATTTTTACATCATATATACAGATTAGAAGGCCATTTTGCAGACTTGAGGTATAATAATGTATTTATGCCAATTTCATTGCTGAGAATAATATAAAGCCTCTCCACTTTGAAGCAAGGCCCAGAGACATAGTCCACATTGGATGAACTTCGTTATAATGTCTTTTTTTCTTGCTCTTATTCTCCTCTTTTCTCTATGATTATGTCCTATTTATGTGTGTTTCACATAATCTTTTAAATTCATTCTCTTAATGCAATTCATGTAATGTCATCGAAGTAAAGATCCTAGATCACTCGACCACTCAATCCTCCTCTTGATGACTCATAACCAAAATCACAAGGTTAACTTAGTTGGAAAGACTATCCACATTTTTTATATCCATGCACAACTACAAATACAGGCTATAAGCACCATACTTACATATGCAAGCAATATTAAACAAAATAGAGACAATTACTTATATGTGACTACATATCAGAATTAACTCATATCAAGCATTTATAAATAAGCACACAGTAAATAAAGCAAGAACATAATGAACACTTATATTTTATAAAAGTCATCAACTGTGACTTGACTTAAACATTCCTCCCATCCATAGATTATGTTGCTCATAAAATTTCAGCAACAAGTCACCCCCGAGCTGGGGCTCAAACTCCACCAAGGAAAAAGACTTCTAGTGACACACTAAGGTCTAACTCGCAACAAAATTGCTCATTCCTAGGTTCCCACTGTTGCAACTAGTTGACAGCCCCCCATTCCCCATGCACCTGTCGCACCCAAGGAAGTATGCCCCTTCTCTACTCAATAGTCCTTCGGCTGCCCCACTTCCATTCCTAGGGTTATTAGCAACAGGCCAGATAGGAATTCTATGAGTCTTGCACACCAGGGAACAATTCTCGGCAACACTCTCACGTGGAGAATATGCTCTCGAGTCTGAAAATCACTTCTCAACAACTAATCTCTCACCCAGAGAGACTACTCACGGTCTGTCAACCTGTCTCCTCAACAATAAACTCATATTACAACACCACAACTCCTTACAAGATTCTTCATGCAAATAAGGTAATAATCAGATTTTCCATACAGTCCAACCCCCTTCTACTCACGAGAGCCTGAAACATGAATAATAATGCAACAATCATCCCCAAAATACATTAAGGCCAGCAATATATATTGCATGTCTTCCACTTGACACTTGTCACCTTTAGAAGTAGCATTAGGCCACCTGGTGACTTGTTCCCTACCCTCAAGAACTTAGGATAAAAACATATCCACATCAAACACTTTTTGGAAATATTATTAAAATATTTCTCCCTTTTCCATTTTTCGGTGGAGTTGGCCCCCCATATCTTTTTGTATGAGTCTGTCTACGTGCAATGATGCAATATTATATTAATAATCATGATTGTATTTACATGGATAGGTGCACTATCCTATCTGTGTCCAATCCCACCAACCTCATAATCACACGGTCTCAAAACATATACAGCCACATATATAACTCAACTATGTGCACTTCCTGATCATTATTGCACACTTACCCAAGTTCATGCAACATGGTGCAATGTGTGAAATTACCTAGGTCCATGCAACACACAAAATGTGCACACCATGTCTTTATAACAATTCTTCACACACTTACTCAGATGCGCACAACACCCAAAACCAGGTGTCAGCAGCTCACTAGCCTAAATGTACATTACATTTATACTTGGTTCCAATGGCTCCCCAAGCTATATGTACAATTACAAAGGGCTCTGAATCAGGGACATTACAAGTGGGTACAGTATGCATTCCTTAATCTTTGCATTTGGATCCAATGGCTTCCCTAATGCTTATGGCGATCATGACTTGTGTTATTGTGTGGATCGTCCCTTTCAAGAATCAAGTTGAAGATGTAACAACTATATATTTGCAAGGCCCAGTCGATAGCCATTGCTTACATTTGTAACAATATTCTCTATCCATGGCTCTATTTTTCAAGTCTCTTGGCTCATCTAGGAGCATTCCCTACTTGTCCTGACTAGCATAAGGATGATGAATGTGCCAAAGCTAAAATTTGTGTTAACAATTCCAGTTGTGGATATTGTGATATCTACATTCGATATGTCATTGAAGTGGGTTAAAGTGAATAATTGTTGAATTAGGTTAGAAATTATCTCATAATCAATCTCGAGGTTGTTGTCAATCCTCTAGCTTTTATGCGATTTTGTGAGTGTGGATACAGGTGACGAAAATCAATATGTAAGATGCAAAGATACTAAGTTAATTATATGTTCATGAAGAGAATTTACTACACATTCCAAAAATTAAGAAGTGGATTCAATCATGCAAGAGAGGGTGCAAGACTTTAGACATCTAGCACACCAATGAAGAGCCTCTCAGAGTTTTTCCTCTTCTTCTTATTTTCGGGGGGGCAGTGGAGTGGATTGGTAGGTGGATTCGCATCCATGTGAAAGATATCCCACTGATTGGAAGCGGTGGTGTTGTTCTGGTAAAGGGTTTTTTTCAAAAGATGGTAAGAGTAAATATGATCCATCTTTTCCCAAAGCTTTGGCAGAGTGTTCAAAACCTCCACAATGTATTGATACTCTAAGTACATCCTACAATTCTTTAAAAGAAGAATAAGAAGAAGAGTAAACTCAATAATCTTCCTATGATTGCTAATATGTTGTACCTAAACGTGACTCCTTTAGATATCATGTCCTTGCCCTTCGTAAACATCTCAATGCCTAGTTCCACCCATGCACCTAACAACAAGATCAACCAATGCGAGACCAATGCATGTCAATACGATACTTTCAAGGAAGGAAGGGCATAAAACTAATCAAATTCAATAGGAACTTGCTTTAGGCCATATCGCATGAACAATATATTAGGTGAATACTTTTATTATAGATGTAATAAGGTTGACACAAGAGCCACTATTAGAACCAAAATCAACGCACCATGAAAAGATCGAGAAATAAAGAAAATGATTGGGAAAATTAGTTCACGCCATGGCAATAAAACTTCAAACATAAGGCTTCATTGTATGTGATTAAATGGAACTCTTTTTATAGACCAATAGCTAAATGTAAAACACTCACCGAAAAAAATGGAAAGGTAGCAATACTTTGAAGCAGGGTTTAGTGCACATCAAATGCACGAGTTTGGGGAAATACTTCAAATTGTGGATTCAAAAACTACGTCCCCCTTTTGCCATATTTTAAAGAGAACGCATCAAGCCATGGAGTAAAAGAAAAAATAACTTCAAACCTAACCAAACCTTCCAGAACTTTGAAAAGGAAAACCTCAGGGAATCGAAATTAATTGAAGAAAAGTCCTACAGACCTATTAATATCCTTCAATTTTGCAAGTGATGTAGTCATTAAATCCTACGTGGCATAAACAACGATAGCAAATAAAATATGATCATTCAACCCTGACTTTAAAATATTCCCTTCATGATCCGCAAGCCTTTAAAACCATAGTTGAATTGAAGACAAAAAAAATTGAGGATTGCTTCAACACTTTAAGACTTCATAATTCGGTTTAGGCATAAAAAATAACGTAAAGTTATGGAAATATATGTGAAATTGAAAAACGGAGAGGCAATATCCAACTTTTGATAAGAATCTACAAATTTAAGAAGAGGTACAACATTTTTTTTCAAGAAATTTATCGCGATAATACTAGTTAGCCATAGCAGCAGAAAGATGTTTTAAATAATAAAAAAATTCTTGACTAAACCATTAGCAACGACATATAGAAAATTCATAAATAAATCGCACTAAATAAAACCAAGCCAAATTGCTTCACGCACGAATGAATAACTCTAAAGAACACAATAAGGTAAACGAACTGTCAATATGGAAGTATTACTTAATACTTGGTATATAAAATATATATTTAATATTTAATAAATTTATTATTCATTGTCTTATTCAAATGTACAACAATGTATATAAATACATGTACATGAGTAGAGTCACGTTTTTTTGTCAGATTTTACATTAAAAGTAATAATTATTACATTAATGATTTAATTAATAATTAATGGCATTGTAATATACACAAAGTATATTACAAATCATTCCTCCTAAAAATAATCTTCATCCTCGAAGCATAGGTAAAGACGAATATTATGAATCTTTTGTCATCTAACTAGTGATGTTTCTTCACTAATTACAATTTTTTTTAAATATATTCGCAATTGTTTCCAAGTATTAGGTGTTCTACTAAATAGTGTGTACATCCTTAAAATGTTGTCTTTCTTGTCGTTGTACATGAAGGAGCATGGTATTTTATGCCAGAAGATTCAGGTAAGCAGAATTTGGACATAGTACACCTCCCAATACATTGCGCAAAAACATGTATTGATTTTTTTCCTCAATAATCTGTGTGGTATGGTTTCCTTAACGTCCATCTTCATAACTTATGTCTCTACCCTCCTGGAATGCAATCAATTCCGCAGTATTTTTGAAAGTGTGTGTAGATGTTTGAACAATTGGAGTATCAATTGCATCGGTAATTATAACATGTCCTGTCTTTGCACTGGAACGGTGAGGATTCCAATGGGGCTAAGTCCTTTTGCTCAGATCTGCACATTGGACATGAATTTCTATGACAAAACCATTTGAGAGTGCACTTTGAATGATAGAGGTGTTTGCATGGCAATTGTTTTGCATGTTGTTCAGTGGAAAACCTTTATTGACACATTGGGCACATCACTCCATCATATTTTTCACTTTCTTTGAAAAACATAACTACTAGCA
>JASDQU010368256.1:0-11489 GCA_032191745.1 Picea mariana
AACGTTTATAAAACTAAATACATTTTACAACCTTTGTAAGATAGGCATATTATATATATATATATAAACTTTTTTATTCTATAAAAAAATATACATATTCTTGTTCTTTAAAAGGACTGTTTACTTTTTGCAGTTCTATCTTTTATTGTTCATTTACAAACAATAAAAAAAACATACTTCCTATCTTTTTAGTTTTGAGCTTCATCCTTATTATAGAAAACAAAAACATGTCAACTGCAATCATTCCATATTATAAAAAAATCTCTACACCCCTGAAAAAACATGGACAATTATAAAAAAAGGACATCTTCTCACAGATGTGCCCATCATGAAACTCCTAAGAAATGAAAGCTCCACCATCTAGAGTCAAAGCCTCTTTCGAGAGAGCATCGATCGAGGAGTTTAACTCCCTATATATATGAGAAATAGAGTGCCACTCAAACTCCTCCAGAAAAGAACAGATCTATCTCAATAGTGGTTGAAGACGCACCACCTACACCTGCAATTTACCCTCCACCCAATTCGTCGCCACCTTTGAATCACCAAAAATCTAAAATTTTCTTAGCTTTAAAAAATTTGCTAAGAAGAGCAAAGCCAACAGAGCTGAAAATTATGCCTTCATATTTGAGCCCCGACCTGGTGCGTATTTGACTTTAAAAGTGATGATATGTCTATATATGAAGCACCGCTCCTACCCCACACTTTAGGGGAAAGCCCTGGCTCGCACCATAAAAAA
Source organism: Picea mariana (assembly GCA_032191745.1). Taxonomy (NCBI): domain Eukaryota; kingdom Viridiplantae; phylum Streptophyta; class Pinopsida; order Pinales; family Pinaceae; genus Picea; species Picea mariana. The sequence goes on from JASDQU010368256.1 coordinate 737, forward strand.
AAAACCCATGGAATTCCATTCTCTAGCTCAGGCATGTGGGCAACACACTTTTTGATAACTTTTTTATCACATTTGAATTCACACACTTTTACTACCAATCCCGCTACTGCCTCTGAAGGTAGGAATATGTCTTAAAAAAAACACACATTTCTAGCCCACCACATTAAATAAACAAAACAACAAGGCATAGAGGAATAATCTCGAGCCCCGATCTCATTTTTCCAATAGAAAATCCACTCTTCCAAACTTCCTGTGAGGGCTTCAACTTTAGCTTTGAAATGAACAACAACATTGGACCAAACTTGATGAGCAAAAGAGCATTACAAAAAAAATGATCAGACGACTCAACCATGGACTTGCAGAAGGAGTGGTAATTTGGCCCGACCCAACCTCTGTGAATACCAATGTCCCACGTTAAAAGTTTTGCTTCCAGCGCAAGCCACATGATAATCCTCATCTTTATTGGTGCATGCAACTTCCACATCGCTAACCATCACCACTTTTTATCACTCAAGAAATAAATTTCCACCAATAACTGATACCCAAGATTTACCGTGCAGTTGCCATATAGTTTATTCCAACCAACATAGGGAGTCATCTACCTCCACTTGAAGATTGATGAAACTTGACTTTAAATTTTCTACCAACCTCCTCCACTCAATCTCCATCTTTTCATCGAGGCCCAGGGCTACTGCAGAGAGCCACTTTGTCTTGTCGATGACATCCGCTCCTTGGACATTGGTGTTATGAAGGGAAAAGATTTAATTTTTATGGAGGAGCGACACTAGTTCTTCGGATAACTTATGGGCATCTGATGATCCTTCCCATGGATCCTCTCCAATTATGATGATTCTCCCATTTCCAATATGCCAGACTGTCCACTCTCCAATCAAGGGGAAAGCATCAACCATCGCTTTCCAAACTATGGAGCTTTTTTACATTGATTTTCGAGGGATTCGAAACCAATCTTCAAAAGGCACCCTGACCAAATACTTGGAGACCATAATCTTGCCCCACAACATCTTATTTTGAGTGAGCCTCCAAATACTTTTGGCTACCAAGACCCTGCTAAACTAGACTAATTTTTTTATTCCCCAACCCCCCAACTCCTTGAGCATGGTTAGAAGAGACCACTTTACAAGAGGGATACCATCCACCTCCTTTTTCCCGAACCATAGGAATTGGAAACAAGCTTTTCTTATTTTCGTTAGGATCCCTTTTGAAATTTTTGCAATCGAGGCCCAGTAAATCGGGATGTTGCATAGCACGAACTTGATAAGGACCAACCAACCTCCTCTAAACAACCATCGATTCACCCAGAGAGTTATCCTTGATTAATGTTTTTAAATAACCACAACCAATCTTCATAAACATATGAATTTGGTTTTAAGTGAAACCCAAGATATTTTAAACCAACATCAATGCCATACTGAGCAAAAGGGAGAATCGATCCTTAGTGAGCCTTAACTCCCTCACTTAAATCATATGTCTGAATGACGGATTTGAATTTGTCCCAGCCTTATGAACACCCAACTTACTTTATCGTAAGCTTTTGAGGGGTACAGTGTCATAACCGCGGAAGGATTTTTTTGAGACTTTATAGAGTGTAAGGCTTCTTGAGCCAAAGAGATAGCATCATGGATTTGTCTTTTGAAAAGGAAACTGAACTGCTCCTCCAAGATGATTTCACTAAGAATGGGCTTAAGTCTATTTGTTATGATTTTTGAAATCAGCTTGTAAATTAAATTGCAGCATGAGATAGGCCTAAAGTCCTCAAAAGAGGTTGACTCCTGTTTTTTTGGAATGAGGGTTAGGAAGGTATTATTTAAATAGGCCAAGATTTTACATGATATTTGTGATTCAAGGATCACTTTTAAAGGGTCTTCTTTGATCAGGTCGTAGAAACCTGGATAGAATTCGATAGGAAGTTTGTCCGGGCCCAAGCTTTTGCTTTTTTAGAAAGTTGAAAGAGTAGCAGAAATTTCACCTTCAAATATATCTGCCTATAGCTCTTTGTTCATTTCCTCTGGGATGGATTTCGGGAAGGGTTCGATCACTTTAAGAATCTCGGCAATAGGGAAACCTACCTGTTCTTTAAAAAGGCTTGAAAAATGAACTTTCCCTGCATCCACGATTTCAACATGAGAATTTATCAATACTTCATTTTGGTCTTTGATTTCCATAATTTTGTTACGATTCTTTCTAAATTGAGCATACATATGAAAGAATTTAGTATTGTTATTGCCCCCCTTAAGCCACATTGCATGACTCTTTAGATGCCACATTGCTTCTTCTAAAGCCAACTAATCATGTTTCTTGTTCAATAACTGTACTAGAGAATCGTCTTCTTCCAAGGATAGAGAGCTTGATGGCTTGCCTACCAAAAAGGTCTCTATTTTATTCTCGACTTCTCGAAGTTGGGCTTGAGACTTCAAAATAAAAGCACAGGCCTAGACCTTAGAGAGAACTATAGTTTTGGCGATATTACAAGCAAATTGATGCATGTAAGATGACCCACCTGACTCAGACAGAGAGGACCAAAATTATTTATCAAATTTCGATATTCTTCTTCTCGAAGCCAAGGCTCATTGAATTTAAATGGGGACGACGGTTTTTCCCCCTTTTTTCCATTTTTCAAAAGTATTGGCATGTGATTTGACGCACCTCCCACCAACACCAACAACCAAAACGACCAAGGATTTTATAGCAACTCCTCGGAAATTAGGAATATATCCAACCTCTTTACCACCATTTTCTCACCTTTCCTGTCATTTCTCTAAGTTGAGATAATTTTGTAGGTTCCAAATCTATCAACTTGTTTTAAACGATCCAATGCACAAAAAAACCTTCTTGGGTGTCTTTGTGCAGGTGAGCTCCCCACACTTCCTTGAGTGAAAGTGTGAAATTAAGATTACCACCTAAAATAACATTGGAGGCTTCCAAAATTCCAGACGTACTCATCCCCTCCCAAAAAAGGATTATGTTTGTATAGGGGCCGTAAACATTGACAACCCGAAAAGAGGACCTAAGAGTGCGCTCGTCCAAGTCCACCACTATCCCTGAAGAGATCTAAGCAGTGGACAAATCTAGAAACTATGGGCTCCACGCAGAAAGGAGCCCCACCAAGAGACCTTCAGATTCTATTGAACAAAAGGACCAATATTTCAACCAAGAACAAAACCTCCTCCACTCTTTCCTCAAAACACATAGTTTATTAATCAAAATAACATCTAGCCTGTGTACCTGCACAAGCCTTTTGAGGGCTAAAACCTTATGAGCACCCCAACTTCGCGAGCATTTTAGGAGATTGAGATCATTAGGAACCATTTAAATGGGCATTCCTTGCTCTAAGGGCCCTAATGATAATAGTTTGCTTCTCGTTCCTAATTTCTTTCTTTGCTTGGGATTGTGCCAAAGAAATGAGAGACTTCCTCCCCACCTTACCCCCTTGAGCCTTATCAAACGCCAAACCACCCGCACTGACTCCATCAAGCTCCTTCTTAACTTTCGACTGTAAAAGATAGTCTGATTTGTAAGAGGGTTTGATTCTATACTGGAAACTGAGTCAAAGGAGAGAGAAATGGGGGATAGACTCGAGACCACTGAGGGAACATCCTCTGCATGAGGAAGGGAAAGACTCGTAGGAAAATGGGTACCCGTACCCTCCATAGAATGAAAATTTACCTTTGATAAAGGACTCAAGGACGAGGACTTTACACCCGACGATAAAGGAACTCAGGAGACATATGGGATTTCAAAGGGACGATAGCCTCATCATTAGACTTATTTGGAATAGAAGTGTCAGAAGTCTTACCTACTTCCACTTCCTCTAGATTCAACAAAAGAGGGGCATCATTCTCCCCGTTCCACTGGGCTTTTGTGTCACTCTGAGAAATCGCATTCACATCTGACTCCAAACTGCTTCCAATCTGCACATCTGCCACCTTCCTTTTCCATACATTCTTGAATGATGGGAAAGATGAAGGAGGTCGTCAACATTGAGCTGGGAGATGTCCCACATTGTGACAACCATAACAACGAAAATGAACCCACCAATAATCTATTTGTTGCTTCCATGAAAAACCACCCCATACAAAATCTAACTCACACAGTAGACCTTCATGCGGGTCAAACTCAATTTGAAGCCACACCCACCGTTTATCTGTTTTAATTTTCTAGTTTGGCTCACAACCGTAGAATTTTCTAATTTTATTTCCAATTGCCTACAGGATTTCCTCTTGCCAAAAGACCAAGGGAAGGTTTGGAAGGATAGCCTAGACGTTGGCTAGAGCAAGAGGGTCATGGGATGGATCAAAATTGATAGTCCACTCTTTGAGCATAAGCCCAAAGGGGCCCGATCCCCATACTCGACTAAAACTTTCTTCCAAATCCTTCTGAGACCTAAAAATAAAACACATCCAACCCTGAGATAGAGTGTGGAACTCTTGCTGTAACCCAAAACTCTAGACCAATTATTGTTGATCCAGGATTTCAGGGACACCAAATTCACAACTTTTCCACAGAAATGCCCAACCATCGTTCTGCCAAGCAACTTCAAAATGGTTCCAATGGAGACATTCGAACCCACAACCATCTTCCTCTACTCCTTCTTCACTTTCCAACACCTGCTTCTAAAAGACCCTTTCTTTGAGTGGGAGTCTGACTTCGAAACCTCCACACTCGCCACCTTTTCCTCAACACCGAGAAAAAAATTTGTAGACGCGGCTTCAGAATGAGAGATGGACAAATGACAATGATTAGGGTTGTTTTCCTTCCCTTTTGTTGTATGTGCCTGCTTGGAATGCAAGGCAATGCCTTGGTAACTGTGATCGAACCCTCTAGAATGTCTTAAGTTCCCACCACCATTAGAATGTGTAACCCCTAGATCGTTGCTTGAGGTTTGATTGGATAGACCCAAAGCCTCCTTGGGAAGCTCCCGTAATATTTATTGATCTCGAACGAAGTCTTCATCTGTGTAGAAATTATCCTCTGCACACCCTAAGTCACCATCATAGTCCAACTCCTCATCCTCCATACAACACATCATCTGTGGGATCTAGGTCAGAACCCACCTGTCTCCTTTTTACCGCCCACCTATCGTCCTCTGCACCTAAAGACCTAGGGAATCATCCTAACCAACCGCCTACTTACTCCCCTATATATATATATATATATATATATATATATATATATATATATATATATATATATAGGTCATAGCCAAGCCTACATCAAATTGGTGTTTGAGACCCCCTTGTTCGTGGGACAAAGAAACACATATTCTTAACCATTATACCCACTCAAATTATAATAAAAAAATCACCAAACAACCAAAACAAAAAACATGACATTTCAAATTAAAAACAAAAACAAAAAACAACATAACATTTCAAATTTTATATAAAAAAAAACCATGACATTTCAAATTTTATAATTCCAAAGTATATATCAAACTTGGGATTTTATCAACTTATTTTCCACAACAAACATATTCATCAACTTTTACCTTCACAATTATTGTATTTGTTAAAATCACGTGTTATAAACTAAAATTAAAAATATAATATAATATCAAACTTGGAATTTTAACAACTTGTACTGATTTTCGACAACTAACTTATACATCAATTGTCACGGTCATATTACACTAAAAATAAAAAATAAACAAAAATACGGAAAGAAAAACTTTAATTAAAAAAAGCGAATGTACCAAAATACTACACGAACTTCCGCTAGATAGCGGACCAAGAGTCTAAACCGTTTTCTTGCATGCCCACTTCGACCGCGAACATCGAATTTGATAATTGTTGTTAAATCGACATGTATGGAAAACGCATTGCCACGTGTCGACATAAATATTTGCCTTTATAGTCGATTAATACGATAATCCCTTAATTATGATTAATTTAAAAAAAAAATTAGCTTCTCCCGACCCTCCATTAGAGTTTTTTTCGTTGTTTCTTATTCATTTGACAGTCAATCGGCTTCTCATAGTAGCAGAGCCGAGTTGAACTATATACACAGTAAAGCATTGCAGTTTTTTGCGCTATATACTCGCAGATTCGAGCGCGAATTTATGGAGTTATGCTTAAAAATATCCCTCGATTCATGCAAATACAGGCGCCTAAGATATACGCAATGTGTATCCGTTTTCATAGGATGCCCTTGTGCTTGTACATGTAAGGATTTAGGCAAAAGATATTTAACGAAATTTGATAAAGATCCGGCCTTCTTCGCGTAGAAGCTTAAGGCGGTGAGCCGAGATCCGTAGGCGATCGAAGCCATTAGTGTATTATTTTGTGGATTTTGGGTTTTTTTTTTTTTGATTTTTCGAATTGTGCTTTGCGCCTTTGTATTTTCGGTGATGAAGGAAGAAGGAATTTCAATGTTAGATGACTGAGAAACTTTGTATGAGGCATTCTTTATTTAAAGATCCAGTAGTCTGCGACATGGTGCTTTAAATGGCGTATTTTAGAAATTCAATGCAATTTGACGATTCTGTCGAATAGTTTGTTATGCATTTATGCGGCAGGATTTGCTGCGCCGAATTGAGGATTGTTGATAAATTCCCACCTTTGTTATCTGAGGGTTAGAGCTGTAGAAAAAATACAACTGAATGTATTATCCATGTTTGATAAATAATTCAATCAATTTTACATGCTGGCGACTGATAGTAGCATTGAAGAGCTTCAAAGCGTGGCGCTCCAAGTCCAGTTGTGGCACCATCTTGCGGGGATGTGTAAGCTCATTGTTTGTTTAGATGATAGAAAGAAAACTCACTTTTATTTATTTATCCTTTTTTACTATTATTTATATATGACACTCCCAAAACTGAGAGTTACAGGTAAATCAGGGAGCTTACAGATCCCGGCCAAACTGCAAACATGGCTCCGCATTTCGCGCTGATCATAAAACCCAAAACAGGGTTTATAGGATTGCCCGTAATTGCAAAATTACAGAACTTCTTGACACCAACATCACCAGAGTTTTATCTACTTGAAAGAGCATAATGCATAAGTCCATGGGGTAGACTTCTATCTTAAGGGTCGTCTACTTTTCTAGCCTTATCACAAAGGGGTCAACATAGTCCCTAAGTCTATAAGTCTATTTTAAGGGTCGTCTACTTTTCTAGCCTTATCGCAAAGGGGCTAACATAGTCCCTAAGTCCATAAATCCATGGGGTAGACCTCTATCTTAAGGGCTGTCTACTTTTCTAGCCTTATCACAAAGGGGCCAACATAGTCCCTAAGTCCATAAGTCTATCTTAAGGGTCGTCTACTTTTCTAGCCTTATCACAAAGGGGCTTACATAATCCCTAAGTCCATAAGTCTATCTTAAGGGTCATCTACTTTTCTAGCCTTATCACAAAGGGGCCAACATATACAGACTCTACCCCTTCTAGATTTGAACCTAACATGTACAAATTCTACCACTTGGATCCCTTGGATTTGAACCTATTTGAACCAAACCAAACCTATGAACTCAAAAAAAGAACACATGTTCTTAACTAAAGTTTCCTCGACTAAACATACAACACTCTACCACCACTTGGATCCTTTGGATTTGAACCTATGACCTCAAAAAAAAACACATATTCTTAACTAAAGTTTTTTCGACTAAACATACAATAGTATTTCAATTCAACCCGTAAATTTCAATTCAAATTAACACAAAACAAGTGAACATAAAAAAAACAACCCATAGATTTCAATTCAAATTATTTCAATTCAACCCGTAAATTTCAATTCAAATTAACACAAAACAAGTGAACATAAAAAAAACAACCCATAGATTTCAATTCAAATTAACACAAGACATAAAAAAAAACAAAGAGTGAGTGTACTATTTCACTTCAACCCATAGATTTCATTTCAAATTAACACAAGACCTATGAACATAAAAAAAACAGAGAGTGAGTGTACTATTTCAATTCAACCCATAGATTTCATGTCAAATTAACACAAGACCTCTGAACATAAAAAACAGAGAGTGAGTATACTATCCCACCAATCTCTGACGTGGGAAGGGGTCTTCAAAAGTGAGAGACTAAGTTAAAAATGTTGTGAATAGAGAAAATAATCTTCGAAGGGTTGGAAATGTTGTGAATAGAGAAATAATTCTTTGTTGGAGGCTTTTTTTCTCTATCTGGTATATATTGTCTTGGCTTCAAAGCTTTTGTCTATTTTTTTTTTACCCTGATGTCAAAATTAATCTGTTATTTTGAATAAATAATTATTTGTTGAAGGTGTTTTTTTTATTTGGCATAAAATCTTATACTCTTATGCTTTGTAATCTTTTTTTTTACTTTGTCATTTATGGAAGGTTGCTTTGGTTTGATAGGAAAGTCTTTAAAGAAAAGTAACAAACACCATATTGTTTTAATATAATTAACAAACACCAGACTATTCTAATCACCAGAAACGACTATTCTAATATAATTGGTTAAATTAGATTTAGATTAGAATAAAATGAAAAAAACACAATTTTATATAAAAACAAAAGATATAGTATTAATAATGAAAACCAAATTCTATGAATAAATTTATTAATGAAAGTATTGAAATTGACATAATAATATAAAGTTAATGAAAGTATTGAAATTGACATAATAATATAAAATAGCTAAAATAATAGTAATTTATCTGAAAAAATATAATACAAAATAGCTAAAATGATAGTAATTTATCTTTAAAAATATATATATAAATATTATAAAAATATATAAATGTTATAAACATTAAAGAAAAATCCATAACAAAAATTCAAACTATATTTTATAATGATGTGAAAAATATTGAAATAAACAAAAACTAGATATACAATAACATTATCCTTAACATAATTAGAATTAAGTGGGAACAATCTCGATGAATCCAAGTTATCCCAAAAAAAAAGAATTTTGTTTGTTTGAATTATAAATTTTTGTTTCGTTCTCTCTATTTTGGATCTTCTTTAAATCATTAAAAAAATTATTATAGTGGAATCCTTAATCATTAAATATAATTATCTAAAAAAATTTTATTAAAAGATCTTAAAAATATATATGAAACATCATAACTCAAAACTGAAAGTATATGAACATTTTTTATATTTACTTTAAATGTATAAGGATCATTTTTTTATATTTTTTAAATAGCCACCCAAGTTTTTTTACTTTTTTTTTTCCAAACAAAAAATTTCTTATTATATTATGTATAATTGTGTGCATATGGTCTAAAACCTTGTCAGATATTTACAAAGAGTTTAAAATTGTTTTTTGTATGAAAAAACATTCCGGTTCTAAGGGTAATAAACATCCCAATCATATAAACTAATCAGTTTCTTTCCCTTTTCAAAATGTTCAAAACTATATAAACCAAAATATTGCTATCTTCTTTTTCTATGGAATATTCAGAAAGATTCTACAAAATTTGGACATCAACAAGTTAAAATAGATTTAGAAATTGAGAAGGACCCTCGTTTCTTTCTATCCATTTGTTATGTATTATTTTCCCTTCTAGTGAAGGATTCAATGAGTTCTCTATTTTTGTCCTTCCAGCCCACTGAGGAGATGACGTGCAAATTTCCTTTGTAATTCAGCCAATCAATTACTATTTTTGAGTCTCCATAGACCTACAGAACTTCAATATCCAATTGAGTTGCCAAGATAAGGGTTGCCCATAAACCTAGTAATTCATCCCTTGTGTTGGTACCTGGGCCACAATTGATAGTCCATTTGTAAACAATTTTGTCAATGAGTCTTAGCAATCCCCCTGCCCCGCTTTGTAATCCATTAGAGTGTGTTGCACCGTCAAACCAACCAACTGTAGACAATCAAGACTGGGTATCTGGATATTTCTGGATATGGACACTTTTTGTGAGTTTAAGTGTCTATCCGATTTCCCCAGTGATTTAAAAACAACTGAACAGATAGAAGGGTTCCCATTTTCGAAAATTTTCTTATTACGTTCCAACCATACAAACCAACTAACCAGGGAAGGGGGAGTAATGTATTTTCGCTCTTTTTTTACCCAATTGTCAAAACATTCAGTTAAAGTATTACCTACCCAGGTAGTTTTGATATTAAGTCCTCTTTTTATCCTATACCAGACTTCTTGTGTGAAGTTACGATTGATCAAGAGACGTAAAATTGTCTCTGATTCCCTTGAACATAATTGACAAATATTTGGACCTTCCCAACCTTTTTTTTGAAGGTTATCCCAAGTTAAGATTTTATTTTCCACAGCTAACCAAGTAAAAAATTTGATTTTTAAAGCAATTTCCCAAGACCACAGGTTCCTCCTCCAGCCACCAATCGACTGCTGCCAAAGTTTTTTTGCTATAGCACAATAAACATGTTTTACTGATAGTATACCTGATTTGTCTCCACCAGTCCAAATTAATTCATCATTTTTGTTCTGTAATTATACCCTTGATCCAATTAAAACCCACAATAGTAGTCCCATTCCTTTGCCAATTCTCCCATAAAACCTAACTCGACACTATCTTTCTACTATGCAATGATAATCCATGGCATGTTTATACCTCTAACGTGATAGAGATATCTTATGTTTTTGTGTTCTAAGACTATTAAGAGTTATTGGGAGAGCAAGGAGAAGTTCCCCAATCCCATAATCCAATCTTTTCATATTATAACTGAATGTCGAGACCTAGAGCTCCAACTTAACCAATGAGTAATTTCACCTCCGTAATGAAGATTTCAAAACAAATATATTTAACAATAAGAGCAAAAAAGATTATTTTACCCGCGAAA
>JASDQU010368258.1:0-11489 GCA_032191745.1 Picea mariana
AGGTAATGCTTGATAATTGATATGAGCATACCTTCTATGCCAAATCTCATTAGGGTTGACTTCATCATGTACTAGAGCTTTTTCATTTTGTTCTAGTAGTCTATACAAATTTTCTTCACGACTTCCAATAACCCTAGCATCCTCTATGCTGGAATTCTTATGCCATGATAACACTTTTCCATCCATGAAAGCTATTATGTTTCCTTTGTCTTCTAAACATGATATTGATACAAGATTATTTTCTAAACCGGGTACATATAAAACATTGCTTAAGTGAACATGATTACCTATTTCCAATTTGACAGAGGCTTGTCCAAATCCTTCGACGGGGTAAGTACTTTTGTCTCCAAGCTCCACTTTGTACGATGTCTTTCTCTCATTTAGATTTGAGAGTCTGGCTTTATCTCCCGTCATGTGTCTTGAAGCTCTACTATCGATTATCCACATGTCATCTTCAATTGTCCCAGTAAGTGCTGAGTAGTGTAAAAGACTGAGTGTTTCACACATATCTTCGGTTTACTGGTCATTGGTCATACCTTGATCCAAAACTTCAACTTCGTCATTTCTGTCTTCTGAGAGAGCCAAGAAGTGCGTTGAGTTAGGGTGCATTTGAATATCTTCTTCTTGAGCGAGATGCTCCATCACAAGGTGTCGGATCGGAGATTTAGGGTTTCTGTCACTGCTTCCGCTAGTAACCCTAGCTGCAGTGTTTTGGAAGTTGCTCCTGCTAGTAACCCTAGCGACAGTTCCTCAGCGAGCTCAATATCTAGTGGCTATGTTTCCTTCCAGCGTTTTGGGCTGAATGAAGGGGGTGTGGGCCCATAACCTGTTAGAATATAGAAGATTGTGCTCGTTTTACCATTGACAATACCCTCATCACCCAACCATAGGCCAAAGCCACCCTCCGAGCACCTTGACCTTGACAGAGAAGAGAATCCTGATAGCAATCTAATAGCCAAGAGAGGCTAATGCACTAGGCAAGAATAGAAACCAAGCTGATCAGATAATCCCACCCAGAGGCTAGTGCACACCTTCCCAGAAACTTGCGCACAAGCTGCTACTGCACCTGTGCAGATCCGGTTCTCTCTGCAAATGCTGAGATGTGAATAATGAGAACTGGCACCCTGCATTTATTGTAGTCTGGGCAGTCTTACTGGAGCCGACTTCTCCTTCTGGGTACTAATAAATTCATTTTAAATATATTTTTGCAGCCGACAACTTATATAGGGTTTCCTTTATTTCTTTGCTTCCTTCCGAAATATTCTAATCTCGTCATAGGTCACAATAGAGGTTCATACCTCCCGAAGCTACCATAATATTAACAGTCATATGACAAGAGCTGCCACTATCCACATACCAAATATATGTGGCAGTTGAGCTCAACATACATGCAATAAGGCAGAAATCCTCCTCAGATCTCTTCACAAACTCCTCTACTCCTACAAAGGCTTCCATCTGTGGCTTAGTCTTTTTCTTGTCCAGACATTGTGAGGCAAAATGTCCAAACTTGTGACATTGAAAACACTTGACTTTGGAGAAGTCAATGTTCTTCTTCTTTCCAGAGCCTTTCTTCTTAGGCTTTCCCTTAGATTTGCTAGAAAGAGCCAAAGCCTCCTCATCCACAACCTGAGACATTGTAGATGATCCACTCACCTGACCAAGGTGAATCTCCTCCTGCACAAAATCTTCCCATAAGCGTTTCCAAACAGAGAGCTTCTCTCGAGCTACAATCCCACGCACAAATGAGTCCCATGGTTTTGAAAAACCATTAGGGTTATACATACTAACTCGAAATCCTCTGTCTTTGAGCCAATTTCTCTAAGCTCATCCTTGATCTGTGTAAGACGAGTGAGGTAAGGAATCACACCTTCTCCCTTAGCCATCTTGGTACCTCGCAACCTTTCCTAAAGCATCATAATCATGTTTTCATTTTTACTCTAGAGGCTACCCAAGGCCACCCATGTTAGATTTTCAATAGTTTCATTAACATTAGATTTACCATAGCATTTTTATCTTCTTTTAACATTCAATAATCATATATTGAAATATATAAGCATCAGATAAACAAGAACAAGAGGACTCAAAGTTTTATCCTGGGAAAACCCCAAATGGGGGAAAAACCCAACCAACTTTTCTTAGAGATAATCTTTCCAATATTCCAATACAACCATGAACAAGCTCTATTTACAAGAGTAAACCAACATTGAAGAAACTTTGATAACAAATGCGTATATTATTCTTGTCAAACCCTAGAGAGGGTAGACAACTGAGCAACACCATAGAACTGGTACCAAGATAACACACCACAGAGTTGGCACCAAGATAGGCACATCACTAGAACTAGCACCACAAAGATGGTGCCACTAGTAACTACAACTGCTACTGCTACTGCAACTGCAACTACAACTGGCACAAAGCAACTCAGAAGCACCACATAAACTTAGCACAACCCTTCCAGAGGTAGCACACAAGAGAGATCACCAAGAACAACCAAGAATATTCTTCCCCAAGTGGGGAGCACTCTCCAAGAGAACTAGAAACCAGAAATAGAAAAATGGATCGAAAGGAGAGCTGTGTGGTTGTGCAAATGAACTGACCCAGATTTATATTTATACTAATCTGGGCACCTTTCTGGGGCCGACTTCTTATTATGGGTCTTCAAAATTACTTTATTAATTTTGTGGGCCGACTTCCCTTCCTGGAAATTATGTTTCCACTTTATTATTATTTTCTATGGGCCGACTTCTCTTCTATGGTCTTCTATTTCACTTTATTCTTTTCTAGGGTGTTCTTCAGCTGTTCAATGGTCTTCTTTTAACTTCTTGGAATCTTCTTCTTCTCTAAGAAAAGTTGTCTAGGAGGAAAGTACCTCCTGCAACTACCAAAACATCAACACTCCCTCTTAGCTAGGGAGGTATCTTTCCACGATGTATTCATCCAATAGTCCACTAACTACTCTGCAATCAACTAGTAGCATGCAACTACTACCATGCCATCAATAGCTCGAATTGTCCATCACAGTCTCTGTGATCAAACAACACATAGTTGCTCCCAAGTGATCTAGTAGTCTCCATGACCATCATCTAGTAGCACACAACTACTACATTGTCATCCAAATAGAACATGACTACGTCTATCCATAGTAGTACATAACTATTGTCTAGTGATACACAATCACTTCCAATAGTACACAACCACTATAGTAGCACACAACGACTGTCCAGTGATACACAATCACTGTTTGAGCCACACTCTATCTGAGTAATATGGGCATGATGTTGAATAAGTCATGTGCTAAAACCCTGCACACTCAACAGAGTATTCGACAGTTGTCACTCACTCAACAGAGTATTCGACAGTTGTCACTCACTCAACAGAGTGATCGGTGATCACAAGGACCATTCTTCTAATCCAGACATACGTCCTAGAAGAATGCCAGTTCTCCTAGATGCTGAAAACCACACCATGGACTATAGAGACCAGTCCTACAGGAATGTCAATCCCGGACTATTTTCTAAAAAAGTGATTATTTTTTCTTTAAAAAAAAACATTAGATAGAAAAATGTGTCTTTTTTGCTTTAAAGAAAAAAAGATACATGTATGTGGAGCTTTTTTTTTAATTTATTTTTTTAATGTAAATTTAAAAAATAAAATAAAATTGATTAATAAATAAAATATCACTTTTTGATTTACAAGCTAATTTGAAGTTCTTTGTTCATGACAGTACTAGTGATCAGGGCTATTGTTACAATTAAGTCGCAATTTTAACTCCAAAAATAAGAAGGGTGCTACCGGTAACATCACTTTTTGATGTTAACAATAATGGTTGTCAAGGCAGTGATTTCAAGCAAGTCCCAATTTTAACTACCCTGCAAAAAAGGGGTGCTACTGGTAGCACCATTATTTGAAACAGAGGTTGATTTTGGTGTTTTTGACACAAAAAGATGAGTTTTTTGCACCAAAGTTCTCGTTTTGAGGTCACGGTTCTCGTTAAGTCGGTAACTTCCAAAAGGTATAATTTTCAAGTAAACGTTCCATAGTCAAGAAAGGATTCTTTGCAACATGTTCAAATGCTTCAAATATTAAAGTGACACTTACCATGACATCATACTTGTTACCTCATGAAGCAAGACTCGTTGGCCTTCGGAACCAAGCCGATGTAGTGGATGTTGCTTTGTTGTTGGGGATGAGTGGTGATCAACATGAATAAGAGGGACCCCGCGAGCTCTGCTACTCAATCTGACTCGCAACACTCCATGTCTACTACATGTGGGCCCTGAGACATGATCTCCTTAGTTACCCCTAGCTTGGGGGGTAACATAGACTAATAAAAGAACAAGTAAAAGACAAAAAACCAAGGAATAAATTGAAATAGTTAAACCGTAGACAACAAAGTAGAGACCTCAACATTCAATTATAATGCATTATATTTTATGATTGAAACTATGATACACAATTAGAATGCTCATGTAAAATTATCCCCCCAAAGGCTTTTGGGGTGTTACATATGTGTGCAAAGGGCATAATTTCCAAGCAAGCGTTCCATAATCAAGAAAGGATTATTTGCAACATGTTCAAATGCTTCAAATATTAAAGTGACACTTGTTAGGCATCAAGAGAAAAACATAGCATATATAACAGAGCTTAAACTAAGCAAGATCAAACGCGCATTAAACCAAGCACATCAATCATACACTTGACACAGTGATTTATGTGGAAACCCAATGAGGGAAAAAACCATGGGCAATGATTATCGATCTTCTTATTATTCAAGGGAGAACTACAATAGCCTTCATAGGCATACAATCATCTTCTCCTCACACACTCTCTGCACTCTAGCTCGCATTGTACTCTACCTCTATGGGTATGCTCATATATCGTATATATAACATCTTTCACTCAGTTACACAGATTGATCATGAATAGATCACATAGTTACATGAACAGTTCATAAATAGTTGCATTCATGTGCATGTGACTGCATGAGGAAATTCGTTGGCATGTTTCCAACAATCTCCACCTTGACAATAATTTATGTAATGTTCACAAGCCAAGATGCCAGGAACATTGTGTTTTTCATTGATTTTTATGTGTTTTCTAGTTGTGGCATTTTGTCCAACACTTTGCAAAATTAATTCTCATGAGTTGCGTTAAGGGTTATAGAGGTTGTTCTTTGCGTGTTTGCAGCAAGTAAATGATAGCAATGCAACAATGGAGTATACTCAACAAGATACAAGATCAACAACATAAGTAATAACCATAAATACCTCAGATCTGATTTATTAATAATAGATCTCTCACTTCATACAAAATGGTGCAGATCTGGAATACATATATGAGAATAAAGTATATGACTGATAAAGCCTCTGAGATACAAGGTAGATGAAGATCCAGGCTTCCAAAAGCCTCTCCAAGTTGTAGACCAAAGAACCTCGATGATCCAACTCAATCCCTAGTTGTCATGTGATGTCATATCTCTGAATAATGTGCCCCTCTTGGTTGTAGAAGACCAAGAATTCAGCCTCTATGAAGATGGCCTCCAAACCCTCTAGGAGAGATGCCAAACTATAGATCAGGCCATTGGAAACCCCCTGGTAGAGTCTCAGGTTAAATGATGAAGATCTGACCCCCCAGATGATTGAATCCTCTATCTGTAGTGCACCTTCCTGGTTTTAGAAGACCAAGAATTCAGCCTCTATGAAGATGGTCTACAAACCCTCTAAGAAAGATGCAAAATTGTAGATCAGGCCACTAGAAACCCCCTGGTAAAGTCTCGGGATGAATGATGAAGATCTAACCCACCAAATGACTGAATCCTCAATTTGCACTGCGCCCTCCTGCTCTTCAACTTGTGCCAAACTACAAGAAATAATCTGATAGAGAAACCTCCTCCGGAAAGGGCTAGGAAAGGCGCCCTAGGCCCTACAAAGAATACCGATAAGTCCTTTTCCTCAGAATCCTTCTCCTCTACCTAGATCGAGCTATTCTCCTCACGCTGGTGTGCCCCCCCTGCTAGAAAGCCCCAAGTGTCGCGCCTTGGCTCTCTCTAAACCTGTCACTGATGTCAAAACCACCTATAATTGAGTAGATCCGATGTAGAATGATGAGGGAGGAATATTTCACCGCTGTGACCAATCTTGTTTCAAGATAGGTGGGATCTTTCACCACCGAGTTGATCTCTAGGGTTTGTTAAGTCAAAACCCTCAAAACCCCCAAGTGCATGGGCTCACTAGCAAGAAGCCAGATATCAAATGATAATCAACATAATGAGAGAATAGAGACCCTTGTCTCTCTTTTATCCTCCCTGCTCACCTTGTCTCTCAAAGTGACTTTTACTTTATTTAATTATTAATTAATTAATTAAATCACTTTAATTAATTAATTAACCATTTTTCCTCTAAAAAGTAGTTTATCCCTCCTTGTGGCTTCCCTGGCCACTGAAAGTCACTTCTCATCATCCTATCTTGTAGTGTTATTCCTCTCAATTCCAATGATCTATTACACTAAGAGGTTCCTCCAAGTCTTATGCCCAATATGACCTCCTTAGTGAATTTAATTAACATATAGCCCAAAATAACTCAAAATTATGGAAATCGTCGGAATGCAACGGAACCAGAGCCAAGTTGTGCGGAATGGATCATAATGATGAAATAAGATGAGCGATGCAAGTCGGACTGCAAAAAACCCCTCAATAGCCCATGTACTCACTATAACCTCCATTTGGCTATTCTGGTCATCGTAACACTCTATAATATAATGATGTCCCAAAGTGGGGACATTACAATTTACCTGATATATCATGCCCTTAATTAATTCATCATCTTTTCTGCAAACCAAGAGAATCCAAACACCACCGTAGCTTCTCTAATAAAATTGGTTTCATAAACATGTCTGCAGAATTCACTTTTGTATGGACCTTTTCCAGAGCCACTCCACCTTCATCAACAACTTGTCATACAAAATGGTACTTTACAGAAATATGCTTCGTCTTACTGTGATAAGTTGGATTTTTAGCCAAATGAATAGCACTTTGACTATCGCAAAATACTTTCACCTTGTCCTGCATCCTTCCAAACTCACCCAATAAAACCAAATTGCCTCCTTGCATGCATGTGAAGCAACCATATACTCTTCCTCAGTAGTGGATAAAGCGACCATGTTTTGAATCTTTGACATCCAACTAATAGGTCCTCCTACAAGAGTAAAGACATATCCTAAAGTAGATCTCCTTTTGTCCAAGTCACCTGCAAAATCCGAATCTACATAATCGCAAACTGAATCTCTGGAACCATCATAGGTGATAGAATAACTGCTTGTACCTCTAAGATATTGAAGCACCCATTTCACTGCTTCCCAATGCTCTTTTCCTAGATTCTCCATGTATCGACTGACGACACCAACTGCATGTGAAATATTTGGTCTGGTACTCACCTTTGCATACATCAAACTTCCCATTGCATTAGCATATGGTACATGAGACATATAATCATTTTCTTCGTCATTACTAGGACATAAACCTGAAGAAATCTTAAAATGGGAAGCCAAAGGCATCTGTACGGGTTTCACATTATTCATACCGAATCTAATAAGTATTTTCTCCATATACTTATGTTGCGATAACCACAACTTACAATTTTTCCTGTCTCTATGTATCTCCATGCCTAAGATTTGTTTTGTTTCTCCTAGATCCTTCATATCAAACGCCCTAGCCAACTGAGCCTTTAACCTGTTGATTTCGACCATGCTCTTGCTTGCCACAAGCATATCGACAACATATAACACCAAAATAATGAACATGCCATTTTCCAACTTTTTAAAGTAAACACAATGATCATATCACTCCTTGTAAAATTTAGGCTCACCATGAAGGAATCAAACTTCTTGTACCATTGCCTGGGAGATTGTCTCAGGCCATACAATGACTTCTTGAGTTTGCAAACAAACCTTTTATTGCAATCCTGAACAAATCCTTCTAGTTGTTCCATATATATATCCTCATCTAAATCTCCAAGTAGAAATGTTGTTTTAACATCTAGCTACTCTAACTCAAGATCAAGTAAAGCAACTAATGCTAACATAATACAAACTGAAACAAGATTCACAACTGGTAAAAATATCTCATGAAAATCAATACCTTCCTTTTGAGAATACCCTTTTGCTACCAGTCTTTCTTTATACCTTTCGACTTTATCATCAACACCCTTTCTCAGTTTGTAGACCCACTTGCAATCAACAACTTTCTTGTCCTTTGGAAGTTCTACCAGGTCCCATGTTTCATTCCTCTTTAAGGCATACATTTCTTCGTTTATAGCTTTCTTCGATTGAGTACTTTTAGATACCTTAATTGCTTCCTGAAAACAAGTAGGTTCTCCATCAATAGAAACCAAAGCCACAGATGAAACATAATTGCCATACCTTGTAGGAGGATTCCTAACCCGTGAATATCTCCTCAGAGATGGTTGAGGCATATCCTCAGTTTCCTGGATATTTTCTGCATCTTCATCTTCATTTTCTTCTGGAACTTCTTCATGCTCCTACCTTTCTGAAGATGGTTGAGTTTCCAACTGAATTTGTTGAACTTGCGGTACCTGTTCTTGTCTCACTTCAACATCTACCAATTCTGATTTTAAGAGTGAGGATTCATCAAATACTACATCTCTGCTTATGATGAGTTTGTGGGCAGTAGGATCCCATAGTCTGTACCCCTTAACTCCATCACCATAACCAACAAAGACATATTTCTTTGATCTAGTATCTAACTTAGAACGTTGATATTTAGAAATAAGAGCATAAGCATCACAACCAAATATTCTCATATTTGAAAAATCACATGAATGACCTGTCCATACCTCTTCTAGAATCTTATAGTTTATTGCACTTGATGGTGACCAATTTATCAGATAACATGCTATAAGAACTGCTTCTTCCCACAATTCTTGTTGCATCTTGGCATTGTTGAGCATGATCCTTGCTCTCTCTAGAAGAGTCTTATTCATGCGTTCAACACCACCGTTCTATTGAGTATAAATCGTGGTCTTATGTCTTTCGATCCCAACTTCCTTGCAATAGTTCTCAAATTTCAATTATGTGAACTCACCTCCATTATCTATCCTTAAACACTTGATTGACCTGTCAGTGCTCTTTTCAACCAAAGCCCTGAATTGCTTAAAAGTAATAAATACATCAACTTTTCTTTTAAGTACACAGACCCAAACCTTTCTAGAGTAATCATCTATAAAAGTCACATAATATGACTATCCTCCAAAAGAAACTGTAGAGGATGGTCCCCAAACATTTGAATGAATGTAATCAAGGATACATTTGCATATATGCCTTCCTACTTTAAACTTTTATCTACATTGTTTTCCAAAAACACAATACTTGCAGAAATTCAAATTTAGAAACTTCAAACTTGGAAGTTGTTAAGGTTTTAAGCTATTATTAGAGTTCTTTTCATTTCACTAGATAACAATAGCATAAATAGGATCACTGAGAAATACACAATCACAAGAGACACATCATTTATCCTGGGAAACCCTCATGGGGGAGAAAACCCAGCAAAACTTTCTTAATATAGATAACCAATACAATGCCAAGAGATAACTCAAACAAATACAGAAAGTCGTCTCCCAAGAATGTGCCTCTCTCTCTCTCTTTTTCCTTCTCCAACTGCATCTCTGAACTTGTTTCTGGATGAACAAGTGAGTGTGTGTCTAAATGAGGCGTTAACCTCCTTATTTATACAATTTTGGCACGTGTGGAGGTGTCTTTTCGCTGGCAGGGCCGACTTCTTCTTTTGGGTGGTTATAAGCACCTTTAATATACATTCTGAGGCCAACTTCTTATTCCGCCTATTACAATTATGATTTGACCAATTCGCAAAAGGGGATTTGGTCATTTACAATAGCCGACATGATCAATCTGCAAAAGGGGATTGATCTAATGAATAATACATCAATAATAATTAGAATACTCTTTGCAGTTACATTATTTCATCACTCCCCCTTAACAAGAAGGGTATTCTACAACAACATCAAGCGAGAGAGAGGACATCAACAACATCAGGTGAGTGAGAGGACAACATTATCAACAACATCTTGAAACATTCACTGGCATATCTATAAATCATCAGAAATTTTCTCATCAGCAGCATCGTCATTCACAATGGAATGAAATCATCATCTACATCAATATGGATTAGTATAAAATTAATACATCATCATCACCACAGCACGAGGCTGGTCACATCATCACAACACGAGGCTGGCACATCATCACAACACAAGGTTGGCACACTACACAATAATTAAGCTGGGATCACAACACAACAATTAAGCTGGAATCACAACAAAGCAGTTAAACTAGAATCACAACACAACAATTAAGCTAGAATCACAACACAACAATTAAGCTGGCATCAACAATTAAGCCGGAATCTCAACACAACAATTAAGCTGGCATCAACAATTAAGTTGGAATCTCAACACAACAATTAAGATGGAAGCACAACACTCGGTTGGCATCTCGACACATCAATTAAGCTAGAAGCACAACACTAGGCTGGCATCTCGACACAACAATTAAATTGGAAGCACAACACTACGCTGGCATCTCGACACAACAATTAAGATGGAAGCATAGCACTAGGCTGGCATATCAACACAACACTACTCCCCCTATTAAGGGAGGTCCTTTCGGACTATACTGAGCTTATCTCGAAAGTGTTCAAACTTTACATGAGATAGAGGCTTGATCAACACATCGACAACCTGTTCATCTGTGCTAACGTATTGGAGCTTTATGGCTCCTCTTTGCACCATGTCACGGATGTAATGGTATAAGATCTATATGTGTTTCGACTTATCATGAAATACAAGATTCTCTGTCATCTTTATGCAGCTCTGGTTATCACATAGAATCGTGGTTGCTTCCATCTCTAGGTCGAATAGACCTGTCAACAACTTTCGAAGCCNTGGCAGAACACGCAGCAATGTACTCTGCTTCCATTGTACTGAGAGCAATACTTGATTGCTTCCTACTCTGCCATGAGATCATGGCTAATCCTGTTGAAATAATGTAACTGCGAAGAGTATTCTTATTATTGTTATTTTATTTATAGGATTAATCCCCATTGTGGATTAATCATGTCGGTAATTGTATTAGGACCAAATCCCCTTTTGCGGATTGGTCATCGGACAATTGTAATAGGCAGAATAAGAAGTCGGCCCCAACAGTTATTATTGACCCGGAATTAAATTAAAGGTGGGTTTACCCACCCAGAGTGAGAGGTCGGCCTTGCCAGTGAAAACCCCTCACACGTGTCAGTCTTGTATATATAGAGAGGCTAGCGCCTCACTTTATCACACAACTCACTTGCTCATTCTTAAGAGGCAAGCTGCAACTTACCAGTTGGAGAGAGGGAGAAGAGTGGCACATCTTTTGGAGAGGACTATCTGTATTGGTTTGAGTTATCTCTTGACATTGTATTG
>JASDQU010368259.1:0-11487 GCA_032191745.1 Picea mariana
ATAAGGCCACAATTGGATTTGTAATAAAACCCCAAATTTAAATATTTAAAAAATAAAATAAAATTCAATGTGTGATGTCAAACTATAGAAAAAAGTAAATTTTTTTGGTCAACTAGCAAACTAAATAAACTAATCAACACATTTAAGTACCACGAACTGTTTCCTACAAAATACCACCCACATCTTTAAAAAATACTATTATTTTATTTTTTCCTAAGTTTAACATAAGAAATCGTTAATTAATTATTGAGGCAAGGAGTGGTCATGACACCTAGATGTGAAGCTGGCCATGGCGGCCAAGCCATCCTCCTACATCTACACCATACTGTGCCTCCATCGCGTCAGCCCTCCACCACTGTGAACCACCACAAATGACGACTAAAACCCTCACCCTCACATGACTTAACAACTACCATCCAACAAGAAAAAAAATAACATAATTTTTTTATATGTTATTGCAGGGTCGAGCATACTATTTCCCCTACCCATGCGTGGGTAATATGTCGAGTTGTTTTAGTTATGCACAATCCATTGAATGAAGCTTTGAACATGGGCGTTGAAAGAACTCATTTACTAGATCACAAACTTGAATCTTCAACCAAAATACAAGTGTCAACACCCAAGCCAAGCTCAAGGAGTGTGGGGGAATTAAATGGTAAAATAAAGTTGAACTCAAATTTAAATACAATTTATTCATAAATACAATGTAAATTTAACAACCTTGTAATTAAATGGCTTTAATATTAGAAAGCAAAAAATATTATTTCCCTCTATTTTCATAAAGTAAATACAAGTGTCAACACCCAAGCCAAGCTCAAGGAGTGTGGGGGAATTAAATGGTAAAATAAAGTTGAACTCAAATTTAAATACAATTTATTCATAAATACAATGTAAATTTAACAACCTTGTAATTAAATGGCTTTAATATTAGAAAGCAAAAAATATTATTTCCCTCTATTTTCATAAAGTGTGTCTTATCTACGACATAAATCTCAAAGATCTAGGAGTGTGGGGAACACTAAATAGTAGAATAAAGATAAAGTCAAATGTATTTAAGTCCTCGATGAAAATATCTCGGGCCCACACACACATAATGGATTTATCTCTACTTTGCTTTTTGGTCCCTTTAAAATCTATTCCATGAGATCTTTATATAAGATTGGATCCAACCGAGGAACTTGATTTAATGTGTCAAGTAAAAAGGTCTATGTGAGTTGTTATTAAGAATATAAATTAATATTTAAAATTGGCTGGCTTTAAAAAAATGCTCAATCTTAATAAGGCCACAATCGATTTTGTAATAAGACCCCAAATCAATCAGCAAATGATATGGGAGATAAATAAATTTAAATATTTAAAAAAAATAAAAATTCAATGTGTTGTCAAACTATGGAAAACAAGTATTTTTTTGGTCAACTAGCAAACTAAGTGAACTCCCACATTAATCCCTGTATAAAAGACTTTCCAAGTTTTTTAAAGTATCAAATAATCATAACACATAAATGCAAACAAATCACTTTTTCAAGAAAGTTGGTGCATCCATTGTGTAATCCAACCAAAGAATTTCCTAATTCAACAAAATTACAGTTAAAGAAGAAAAAAGAAAAAAGGAAGAAGGAAGTGCATATTAATATAAAAATTCTCGTAATTTTAACACAATTGAACCAACTGCTAATAACAACAACATAAATAACCTAATTGAAACAAATTAGGACCACCTTATACCCACAATCATGGGGCATGTGGAAACTTCATTTAAATTTATTGCAATTTATTCATAAAATGCATGTAAATTTAACAACCTTGTGATTAAATCGTTTTAATTTTTTAACATTAGAAAGCAAAAAATATTATTGCCTTCTATTTTCATAAAGCGCTTGTCCTATCTATGATGTAAATCTCAAATATCTAGGACTGTGGGGGCATTAAATGGTAAAATAAAGTTGAAGTCAAATTTAAATACAATTTATTCATAAAATGCATGTAAATTTAACAACCTTGTAATTAAATGGTTTTAATATTAGAAAGAAAATAATATTATTTCCCTCTATTTTCATAAAATGTGTCCTATCTACGACATAAATCTCAAAGATCTAGGAGTGTGGGGAACACTAAATCATAGAATAACGATAAAGTCAAATGTATTTAAGTCCTTAATGAAAATATCTCGGGTCCACACACACACATAATGGATTTATCTCTACTTTGCCTTTTGGTCCCTTTAAAATCTATTCCATGAGATCTTTATATAAGATTGGATCCAACCGAGGAACTTGATTTAATGTGTCAAGTAAAAAGGTGTATGTGAGTTGTTATTAAGAATATAAATTAATATTTGAAATTGGTTGGCTTAAAAAAATGCTCAATCTTAATAAGGCCATGGTTGATTTTGTAATAAGACCCCAAATCAATCAACCAATGATATGAGAGATAAATAAATTTAAATATTTAAAAAATAAAATAAAATTCAATGTGTTGTCAAACTATGGAAAACAAATATTTTTTTTGGTCAACTAGCAAACTAAGCGAACTCCCACATTAATGCCTGTACAAAAGACTCCCCAAGTTTTTTAGAGTATCAGATAATCATAACACATAGATGCAAACTCCCTGGATGGGGTGTTAGTGCGGGGTATATGGCGGATGGAGAGGGAAGGCATCAGCCACCATGGCACTGAGCCACGTGACGGGATCGTGCCATAGCCCGTCACCTTCCCATCAGAATAAATGGCATTTACAGTGATTAGAGGGTGCATTTATGCACTCCTCCTCTCCATATCAGCGTCGTCGTTTGGCTGTGCTGCAATGGTATTCTCCCGTCTCCATTTACAGGCTGAAGGACCCCCCCCTGTGCAGCCATGGCAGCCAGGGCTCAGTCCAGATAGCATTCCTTGGTTCCATGCAACCTCCACTCACCACCAGTTCACACACCTCTGCATCGTGTATCTGTTCTCGCAGGCTAGTAACCACTCCCTCCTTATGCCACGTCCCAGGGGAAGGCCGCGGAGGGGCTCTCTCTAGAAGCCTCGTCGGACCTCGGTCTCTCCCCCTTACTCACCTTCCATAGAATCATCCCCCCTGCTTCATTCAGAGCATCTCTTGGCTCCCCCTCATGAATCGCCGAACCTGCAATTGGGCTGTTTGGCGTTAATACCCAGGCTGGCGAGCTCCTTCCTGCACCCTCCGAAGGCTCTCATCGCCCCCACACTAACCCCTGACCATCCAAGAAGCTCAAGCGGTGAGCCTCCTCTGCACAACAGGCATGAGGGTGCTGGTTCTCTCAACAACGAGCAGTTTAAAGATCGTCTCGACATCCTTTACGACCTAGTTTTTGAGCTCCGCCAAGGAGTGAGGGATCTCCAGTTCCGATTGCAAGCGACAGATGAGAGGGTGGAGGTCTTTCTTCAAACACTTTCCTCCATGCAAGCAGCTTTCTCCTCAACCTCGGTAGAAGCAACCCCCCCGGAAGATCCCAGGGCAGCTCTAGATGATGGACATGACAGGCCACAGTGTGCTTCAGAGACGACACAAGCGCAGGGCATGTGAGGACGTAGTGTAGCAGAGAAGGATGAGGCAGGGATCTGGATGCAAAGTGCTACTACAACGGCTGATGGAACCATGGGCAAAATGCAAGTTGACCGGAAGTGGGCAGACGAGGTTACGCATATCGAGGAGGAGCCCTGGACAGCGGACCTCCACGCCGCGTGGTCGAGCTTTCCACCAGGTGTCTAAGTCTGTAGTGTTTTAATATTATGTCTTTTTAGTTGATGAACAGTCTTCTCTAGCCAGTTTCAGTTGATAAACAGTCCATATAGGAATGTTTCTCTCAGCTTGTCATAGTATTTTTGATGAACTCAATGGCTGGCTGGACTGGTTTCCCCTCTGTTGGGGCAGTCCAGTTATTACAACATGACTATCACTGCATTTTGTAACTCTGCCTCAATTTTTGGAAGGTTCTTAATACATTATACTTCTTACTTAAAAAAAAAAAAAACACATAGATGCAAACAAATCACTTTTTCAAGAAAGTTGGTGCATCCATTGTGTAATCCAACCAAAGAATTTCCTAATTCAACAAAATTATAGTCAAAGAAGAAAAAAGGAAAAAGGAAAGAAGGAAGTGCATATTAATAGAAAAAATCCCGTAATTTTAACACGATTGAACCAACTGCTAATAACAACAACATAAATAACCTAATTGAAACAAATTAGGACCACCTTATACCCACAATCATGGGGATTTTTTTTTTAATCCAAATGTCTTTCACAAGGCATATTAAAATAAGCATCGCCTTGCACATGTGTAAGTTGAAATGAGTTGGGATACTAAAAAATGATCATTTTTCACAAAAAACTATAGATAAATCTTGTTAGGATTGATATCAGCTAAAATTGTTAAATCATACTAGGTTTTATACTTTGTTAAAATAGATCCCATGGAATATTAAGAACTTTATCGCAACTCAAAGTCCTGATAAAGCTTGCTATTTTTATTTAATTATTTTGGAAACTAAAGCTTACTATATTGATTTAGTTATTTTGGAATCAAAATAATCGGACGAAATGTGCCTAAGATTACTAAAGTAACTCACAATGTTGATCTTGCAAAACCATCCTTATCTTGATAAATCGACAGATAGTTCAAAGGGATTTTATCCACCTTCATGGAAACTTTTAACAGAGCACAATGAAAATCCCCTTCAAGGCATATTTTGATTAACAGACGTGTGGTAATATGTCTTCTTTCTATTGAATTTATTCAAAATTTAGACCACATGCATCATAGGCTAACAATATTTGAAAAAACCAAAAAATAATTGCAACTGAACTTAGAAGAGAATCCCTAAACTCAATAATGCTAAGTAATTAAATTTATCCAAGAGTGAGACATAGTCATGTGCCACAACCATTGTAATTTATTTTAAGCAAAACTAATCTTTGAGATTTCTTCCTAATACACACAAGAAATTAAAGTGAATTTTCCATAATAAGATGATTTATATATAAAAAAATCACTGCAACAACTTGCTGGTGCAACTATCTAACAAATTGAGCTCTATAACAAACCTCATTCCTCATTCCTTCTATTGAGTTCTCCCATATACCACTGTCAATGCAAGAACAACTTCCAATCAACCCAAATTTCCTTAAACCTTAGATGTTTCGAAAAATCCTGGCTTCCATAAGTCTAATCTTGCCATGTTCACATGAGCTCTCCTAAAGCTCAATAATTCCGAAGAAACTAAAAAGGTTTTAGAGTGTTGATATCCCCCTGTCAGACAACTCTAAGAAAGAAAAACTAAACAAGTACAATAAATCACCCCCCACTTATCAAATTCATGTCACAAAACCAAAGAGCAACCTCTCTGGCACAACAACAAGCAATTAAGTAAACCTCAAAACTGTTCTGTCGTTAATTTTGTATACCCAAATTTTAGTTTTTGGAGCAATATCTACCCTTCAGAAACATAAAACCTACAACGTTCATGATTTGAAAGTGAAAAATCAACTCGTTTAAGTATTGAGCACTCTTTTCTACAAAAGACCACCCATGTCAAACTTGGTGTGTCTTGCCTCCTCAGTGATTTTTTCCCCTGCGAATTAAAAACCCAGAGGAAAAGAAACCCCCTGCTAATTAAAAAACCAAAAAAACAAACCCTCTTCACTCAGAGAGTACCTAACAATTCATGCCGAAAAATCCCTTGTTTCCCTATCACCTCTTCCCTTCTCTCACCTCAACTATATTAAAATTCCTTCATGACAATGAGCCACTAGCAAATTTGGGTCATTTTGTGACGACTATTTCGACGCTCTTGCGATGTTATGTCGTGGATATTGCAACGAATCTTGGGTCTCCCAAATGTCGCTTCACGTGACGTGGCACGTGTGATGAACCTGACACAATGTTGCAAGAGCAACGACATTAGGGATTTGTCAAAAAAGAGACAAAGAAGAAATACCATCGCCAAAACGACTAAGTACAAAAATCTTTGAAAGAGCGTCAAAGGAGGGAAATCGTCGCAAGAGCGACTAGCGATGAAAATTGTCGCAAATGAGACAATGTAGAGATATCGTCGCATGAGTGACATTTTAGAGAGATCATTGCAAGAGAGACAATAAAGGGAGATCGTCACACACCCGACAATATAGGTAGATTGTCACAAGATCGACAAGCGTAAGAAAGTTTGCGACGAATCAACTATCGAAGGGATCATCGCAAGAATGACAAGAACAAGGTATATTGCAACGAAATTACTATACAATTTTTTGTAATTTTTATAGGAAGTTCATCACAAGATTTCTAGGAGGTCATCGCTCTTGTGACGACATATATTTATTTAAAAAAAAATTAAAATTTGATTTTTGAGCAAAAAAAATATAATTTGATTTTTGAGCCAATTATACAAGGTGCTATGATTGCACACTAAGGAGGTCATCCAAGTGAAGTTGTTGCATGGATGGAGTGTTGGTAAGAATGTGCAACATAAGAAAATTGTTTCCATGCTAGGAACCAATTGGTCTTAGTAGAAGGAGGTCATTCACACATTCTCTTGTGGAATTGCTACATGATAGCATAGCTTGTTGGATTCACACTGAACAATAAAACCATAATTCTACTTGGATTCGTTAACTTCCAAGATAGATTGTCTCCAAGTATGAAAATGCAAGAGACTTGCACTCTAAATATGGGAATGAATTCTGAGTGAAGAGTTGGATCTTAATATTACTTAGAGCCGAGAGTCAATGAGGATACTTTTTAATGAAGGAAAAATAAAGCTAGGAACTAGAGATAAATCCATAGCAAGAACTCGAGCCAGTAACGAAATCCAACATTCATAGTTAGATCCATGTTCAAGAGAAACAAAAATAGGGCACATTGTTCTAGATTGGTCCTCTAATATTTTGGAGAACAAAAAACCTCTCAATGAGGAGGTCTGATTTGAAATGGATCTGAACACGAGAATGATTGTAATAATCAATACCTACAAGTGTAATTTAAAAATTAATGAAGTTTATATAATAAAGGACAATGCAAATTTTATAAATTAAATGAGACAAAAAAATAAAAGTAAAACAAAATAAAATAGAAAAATGAAAATAGGAGCAAAAGAGAGAAAGAGCAATGGGAACTAAAAGGTTGGTCTCTTGGCCTTCCCATTACCCCCAAGATCTCCTATTCGTCTTTTTGACACGACTCTCAAAGGTTATTTTGGACAAAGAGGAAAGTATGCACAAATATCCATGAGTTACATTGTAACCAAAGATTCTCAAAATGAGAATTGAGTAACCAATGAAATATGTTTTTCCCATTTGGGTTTCTAGAGTAAACATTATGTCATTGTGTGACATCTCATTTATGTTAAATTAATGGAATATAAGTTGGATTGGAGTTTAATTAAAAGAACAACCAATGTCCTATACATGAGTTACTGAAGATGATATACTAACATGTTATGTCTCATATGCAATATGTAGAAATAATGGAGGAACTAGTGAGGGCAATGGATCCACTTGCTAAGATCCCTTTGGAAGATAAAACATTAAATTGTTGCCAAAATTGTGCCCTCTAATCGACAAAGTGAAGATTGAAATTTATTTCAACATCAGAACAATGAGTGTTTATATCATGAACCTCTATATGGATTAACATGACCATGAGAGGATTAAAGTAGGAAAATATGAAGAAAGTCTTGAAACCTTGAATAACCCTCCACATATTGTAGACATGCAGATTGAGATGATGCAAATTGTAACAATGAAGTTTCATATCTTAATAGGACCTTTACAATGGTACAAATATGACACAAATCAAATTTTGGGTTCAAAAGTTATGGTGAAAATACTAAAATATGTGTTTCACAAGTTGCAAAAAGATGCATGTTGCATGTCACACAAAGTTCAAAGTTCACATATCACACGTCGCATCAAGTTCAAGTTTTGCATGTCACATGTCAAACCAAGTTCAAAGTTAACAAGTCAGACCAAGTTCAAACTTCACGTGCATGGAACATATGCTTTTTGCATGTTGCATATCACATGTCGCAACATTTTCAAAGATGGATGTCGCATGTCACAAGATTTTGAAAAATGCACGTCACAAGTTGTAATATTTTTTAAGTTCTTTTTACAGCTTACAAAAACTTATTATTGCATCTTCCCAAAAATTTATTTTTGCATGTTGCACCAAGTTTAAAGTTTGCACATTGCTTGGAAAATATGCTTGCCACATGTCACATGTCACAAGACTTGAAAGTTGCATATATCATGTCACAAGATTTTGGAAGTTGCATATTGCATATTCAAGTTCTATTTGTTGCCTAGACTCCATAGCCCAAGCACAAGGCACCAGGTCTTGCTTGGATTCTCACGTTATATCTTAAAATACAAAGAGATTCCATTCTTAAAAGACAAAGAGATACAAGTTTGGAACTCTTGAAACCCACAAACGAACAAGCATGCAAAATTTAAATCCAAACTTGAACAATTCAATCTCTTAAATTTCACGTTTACCAATGCCTTCAAATCGCTAGGATGATATCCATGGAGCCACAAATTGATGCAGAAATTGTATGTCAAGGCCAATAGAGCCAATAGAACCAAGGAGTATTGAATCAATATATACCAAGTCTTATAAGAGAAGCTGAAATTATCATTAAGTGTATAACAAAATTACATTCACAGATATATACAAGCCATAGAAATAGCCTTGTGTATATTATCAGATGAAAAAGTACCCATAATGTCAATGCATTATATGCATCATTACATGTTCAACTATATAATGTACATCTAACTGTCTTATAAAATTATTAGACATCATCAATTTTTTTTAGTCTTCTTTTGTGTTTTCCAGGTCTTAAGTAATTCATCCATCTCCATGTCTTTGTTTACTGGGTGCTCTTCAAGAACTGATGTTGTTTTAGTCCTTTCACACCGAGTACATCTGGTCTCGTACCCATGGCGTGGATGCTATTGTGAGGGGCCGTCACCTACAAAAACAAAAAATATTAAATTTATATGGCCAATTTTTAAATATCAATGAAGTAGTTCATTAATATTAAAAAAAACTCTGCAATGTAATTATTTACCTGGTCCTCTAGTCAGTACCATTGGAATGGTTTCCGACCTTTTCACTTGATCTTTAGGTCGAGGAGGATCAACTATGACATTCTATGCCATTGAAACGTCAAAATTTATAAGTACAAAATTATTAAGTATATGATTAATATACAACCATTTTACCGTCGTGGGCCTTAGTCACAGGAACATCTTGGGGCTGCACCTCACTGGGATGGGGCTGCTGGGGAGCACCATGATATTCTAACTGCATTGCACTATCAATTCTTTGTTTTCTAGTACTAATGGTTTCGTGGATAGTGCCGCTTCCGTGATTAAAATAAAGTAAGACATTAAATTATAGATGATATCAAACATTTACGTATTTTATAAGTAATGAAAGGTTAATGTGGACTGATTTTTATTTACCTTATCCCGCAAACTAGATCGTGGGGTCTGCCCCATGCTTTTACTACGATCAACCATGAATTTATAACCGTACTTGTAACCAAGTTGGAGGTCTTCCTCCGTGGTTTTAGTTCTGAAGTCGTCGCCCTGCATTGCATAAGGGTATGGTTTTTTAATGTTTTTGGCTGCAATTACCTGAAAGTTGTAAGGCAATACAAATAATATTCTTAAGATGTTTGGGTACTTACTATTCGTGATTGTAACCTCGAGTAGCCGTCCCGTCCTAGCTTTTGTTGGCCATGTTTGAAAATCCTTGCTTTGGTTGCCTTCGAAGTGTCAGGAAACCTATCATCAAAATTTTCAAGTATGTTATATATAACCACACTTTTATTTAGATCTAAAGAAAATTAAAGCTGGTATTGAAATCAAAATATTGTAATTTACCTTGGTGTACCAGTTATTTTTTCTCTTGATTTTTTCAAAATCTTCTCTTTTGCATCATCAACGATCGCCTTCCACTCCCTCTCTGGAATTGAGGGAGGATTCTCATACCTAGGATTTCCCGCCAAGCTTCGTCTATAAACATCCCGCTTGTATTTTAAATATTCTCCCGCTGCAGAGCTGATCGCTTTTTTATTGAACGTTTCTACTCCAAAGAAGCCTTCAAGATAATCCATAAGTTCCTTTTTGGGCTTGGAATTCTGGCAATTCCACCTCTTGCGTAAGGTTGCCCCAAAAATCAACAAGGCCTTGCTCTCTAGGTGCCTATAAAAATGGTCGTTTCCTACACACAAAAAGATATGATCATTAATTTAAAATTAATAATCTAGATGATTTGTGTATGAGATGGAAAACATTAAACGATTAAAATATGAATTAAAACTACCTGGGAGTCTTGATTGTTTTAATTGAAGTCCATTATCGTCGACCAAAAATGTGCATGGAAGGGTCCCCGTGCTTGTCACACGTCTAGCTCCAGTAAATGCAACCATGTCAACCACATCACTAGCCTCATCTCTGCCACCATCTCTAGACTTTGACCGATGTGTGGATGTATGGAATTGCGTGTCATGGCTCCTATCTAAATTAGGTGTGGAAGATGGAGAAGTAAATAGTACTCTAGCAGTTGTATGACTACCCGCATCAGGACTCTGTAGCGTCTCTGTAGCACCACTACTACCAACATTGGGCTGTACAAGCTCCAAAAATCTCTTTATAAAAAAGAAAATGTTTTTTCGTGAGATAATGTAAAAGTTAAAGTACAAAGTTTCATAATTGAACATATGAGTACATTAAAAAAAAACAATTTAAGTTATGGTTATTACCTTATATGTGTTAAGTTGTGACATAAGGAGATTGATCTTTGCTAGGACGTATGGAGTTTGATCTGGATGATCTAATAAGCTAGCAAGTTCCTTGTTCACTTTAATGATCTTTTTTTTTATTAATACCATAAGTTCAAGGGATAAATACAACCCCTCCTCATCGGTGGAATCATGATCAACACGGCCTGCCGACTACATATAATTTCAACAAAAACAATGTTATTTCAGTAAAATTATATAAGCAAATAATAAAATTCACATAAAATGAAAGTGGAAATTGATAATCATTTACATGTTCTGTGGCTGACCCTTTTCCATCATCATCCTGCCACATTATAATATAATTAGAACCCCCAAATATTTAAAATTTTTTTAACGATAACAAAAAAATTGATTGCCACCCAAATAAAATCAACCTCAATGATGAAGATCCCACATTATTATAAAATTGGGACCGTACTAAAATATTTAAAACAATGTTAAAGATAATAAAAAAATATAATGCAATAAGTAGAGGTTTCTTAAAGAGCTGTTTCATAAGTACCCGCACACTATTAGTTGATGTTTCTATTCGATTCTGTTGGGTATGTGTTATATTTTTTGCATGTGTGTGTGTGTGGGTGCGCCAGATAACTGCGTCTGGCGATTCGTACCAACTAGGGCTCTGCCGTTGCGCCGGGCGCTTCCTAGGGGGGTC
>JASDQU010368262.1:0-11489 GCA_032191745.1 Picea mariana
TCCATATTTACAATGAAATTACAATGCACTCCCCCGCGTGGAAGAGTGTACACACTTCTAGGGTGTAAATACTTCATGGGGTATAAACATGGCTGAAATCAAGGACCTATGAATCAGGAAGATAATTAGGCTCCACAACCAACACATCTTATGTTGGGTAGCCTTTCCACCTTACTAGGTACTCAAAATAAGTACTTTTCCTCATGGTCTTCTTACCAAGCCTTTGATCCATAATTTTCTCCATCTGTGGATTCTCTATTGTGGGAATCTTATTTTACCATTGGATCTCCTTCTGATCATCTCATTCTCCTGTATCATCCATCATGTAAGGGTACAGATCTGGAACATTCAATATTGGTGATATTCCAACATTTTCTAGCAGTTCAATCTCAT
Source organism: Picea mariana (assembly GCA_032191745.1). Classification (NCBI taxonomy): domain Eukaryota; kingdom Viridiplantae; phylum Streptophyta; class Pinopsida; order Pinales; family Pinaceae; genus Picea; species Picea mariana. The sequence continues at coordinate 394 of JASDQU010368262.1, forward strand.
AAGCATTTGGAACGAATTTTCTGAGAATCATGCACGGTCCTATCTTTTTCATATTCAACTTTTTTATATGTTCCCCTTGGGAACATTTCCTTCCTCAGATGTGCTAAAACTTGATCTCCAACCTCGAAATGAACCTCTCTTCTTTTCTGATCAATTCACGTCTTGTATCTTTGGTTTCTATCCTATAGTTGTCCCTTTATCTATTCATGAAGTTTCTACATTTATGCAACAAAATATTTCTCTCTTGTACTTCAGATCTCATCAAGTCCCAAAGTTATTAACTCTAAAATTACTCTTGGATGCATCCCATAGACTATCTGAAATGGACTTTTTCCAATGCTTCTATTCGGTGAATCATTATAAGAAAACTTTGCTTGAGGAATAATTTGACCCCATTGAATATGATGTTCAGTGACCAACCTCCTCAGAAAATTTTCTAAAATTTTATTTACTACCTGACTTAGTTAGTCTGTATGAGGATGATATGCTGAACTGAAGGAAAAAAAATTCCTCATCTTCTTCCACAAATTTCTCCAAAAATGTCCCATGAATTTGGTATCTCTGTTTGAGACTATGCTTCTGGGAAAGCCATGTAATCTCACAATCTCCTTGAAGAATAAATTTGCTACGTGACTAGCATCACTGGTTTTCTGGCATTGTATAAAATGTGTCATCTTTGAAAATATGTCAACCACTACAAATATGGAATCACTCCCCCTCTGGGTTCTTGGTAATCCCAACACAAAATCCATTCTTATGGAATCCCACAGCTTATCTGGAATACGCAATGGGTGATACAAACCAATGTTTTGTTGTTTTACTTTAAGATACTAGAAAAATCTATGCCTATCCACTAATTTCTTTACATCAAACCTCATACCTAGCCAATGGTACGAAGAACTTAGTGGTGCATATGTTTTATCATGGCCGAAGTGTACAACCAATACTCCAATGTGATTTTTCCCCCAATAGATTATCTCTCATTGAGCATTTTAGGATACACAATTGGCTCCCTTTGAAAAAAAATCCATATTGGATCAAATAATCCATCCACTAACTTATTTCCCTTAGCAAAGGGTTTTCACATGCTTCATAAGCTTCTTTGAAATCTATATCTCCTCGATACATATCCTTAAGGTGTTCAAACCCTAAGGTCTCCACTTGAAATTCCTGCATAATCAGACATCTCTTGCTCAAAGCATCAACAACTTTGTTAGTGCTACCACTAATTTTCTTGATAATAAAAGTAAAATTCTACATGAATTCTACCAATTCAGCATGTCTTTGATTCAATTTCTCCTATCTAGTTATGAATTGTAAAGCCGGATTTTCACTGTACAAGACAAACTTCTTCGGATTAAGGTAATGCCTCCATTTTTTCAAATCTTTTTTTATAGCATAAAACTCCTTGTCATACGGTGAGTACCTCCTCTTAGTGTCATTCAACTTCTCACTAAAATATGCAACAAGACTATTTTTTTTGCTCAAGACTGTGCCAATAGATACTCCACTTCCATCACACCTCACCTGAAATGTCTTCTTAAAATCCGATAGAACCAAAATTGGTCATTCTGTGATTTTCTCTTTCAATACTCTAAAGCCTTTTTCAGCTTCTACTGTCCAATTAAAGGATATGTGCTTTTTATTTACAGTTTCTAGTATGGGTGCACAAATGCTACTGAAATTCTTGATGAATTTCCTATAAAAACTTGCCAACCCATGAAAACTTCTTACATCAAATACACTTCTTGGAAAAGGCCATTCTTTGATTTCCCTCACCTTCTCTGGATCCATCTTCAACTCATTTGAAGAGACCAAAAAACCCAAATATATGAGTTTTGTCTTCATAAAAGAGCATTTCTTAAGATTTATCAACAACTTCTCTTGTTGCAACCTCCTCAACACTAGTTTCAAGTGTCTCAAATGTTCTCCTTCAGTCTTACTAAAAACGAAAATGTCATCCAAATACACAATTACAAACTTAGCAATGAAATCCTTGAGTACTTCATTCATTAATATCATGAATGTAATAAGGGAATTTGTTAAAACAGATGACATAAAAAGCCACTCATACAATCCATCATTTGTCTTGAATGTTGTCTTCCATTCATCTCCTTCTCTCATTCTTAGATGATGATAACTAACTTTCATGTCTATCTTGGAAAAATAATTTTGTCCACTCAAGCAATCCATCAAATCATTCATTCTGGGTAAAGGGAATCTATACTTGATGGTGATCTTGTTGATAGCTCTTGAATCTATGCACATTATCCAACCTCCATATTTCTTTGGAATCAATACAGTCGATACAACGCATGGAATCAAACTTTCCCTGACCAAACCCTTATCCAACCACTCTTGGACTTGATTCTTGACCTATTCCTTTTCTTGAGGTGTCAACTTGTATGCTGGTTTATTTGGAAAACTTGTTCTTGGAATAAGGTCAATACGATGACTGATACTCCTGATGGGTGGTAAAGAGAGAGGTAACTCATCCACAAAGATATCAACAAAATTGTCCAATAATTCCTGAATCTATACAGGCAGATCATCCATAGAAGTGATTGTAAGGATGAATTTGGGTTTTCTTACCACAACAAACTGCATTTCCTGCTCCTTCTTGACTTCATTCAAGATTTCCTTCCCACTCATGAGAAGTATGTTATAATTAGATTCTTCCTTTACTCCCTTATCTTTTATTTGTAGTAACATATGCTTACGACCATTCTTCTCAAGGGTGTAAGTATTTTCCCTTCCATTATGTATGAAATTTTTGTCATATTGCCACGGTCTTCCAAACAAAACATGGAAAACATCCATAGGTATGACATCACACATAATCTCATCTCTATAACCACCTATTTTAAATTCAACATTGCATTGTAAACTCACCATGACTTGGTGTCCTTTCTGCAACCATGATACCTTGTATGGGTTTGGGTGTCTAGTTGTCTCCAGCTCTAGCTTGTCCACCATTTCTATGAATACTAGATTATCCATACTCCCACTATCTATGAATACTTTTCATACCATGTCCTTGGTCTTGCAAGAATTCATGAACAAATTGTTCCTTTGGATTGGCTCCTTTTCCTCTTTCTCTGGTTTCAAGAGATCCTTCCTCATCATGAGGGATCTCCCAACTTTTGTTGTTTCTTCCTCCACGTCCATATTCTATGCTTTGAAAATGTGATATTATCCTCCTCCATCTTTCTTCTTCTCAGGAAATTCCCAAGACATATGCCCTATCTTTCCACAGGCATAGCATTTCACTACTCCTCCTCTACCTATTCCTCCTCAAGAAAAATAGTTTCTTCCACCATATTTTCCACTTAGAGAACTTCCTCCTCTCTTTGTATGACTGTAATACTTTCTAGTCTCAACTTTGGGCTTCTAGAATTTCTCTCAGACAATTCCTCTGCCTTTCTTTTGAGTCTTTCCTCTGTTTCATTGTCTTTTCTTTCTATACAAATTTTCCTTCTCTTTCAATGCCAAATAATACACATCTTCTACAGTCCTCATTTCCATCATGTTGATTTCATCCTAAATTTCATTTCTCAGGCCATTGATATACTTGGAAAAATTTTCTTCATCATTCTCCCTATGTCCTTCTCTGATGTTCATCTTGTAAAATTCTTCAGTGTACTCCTTCAATGACAAGTTCTTCTATTTTAGGTTATGTAACTTCCTAAACATATTTATCTGATAGTCCTTGGGTATGAATTTATCCTTTAATTTAGCTACCATTCTATCCCAACTTTTTTTTTTTTTCTTACCTTTACATCTCCCGTCGACCTGCAATTTGTCCCACCAGAGTGTTGCATGTCACTTCACTCTGGTACCAACATGCTTCACCTTATTTTCATCTTCGATCTCCTCATAATCAAATTAATTTTCTAAATAACTTATCCAATCCAAAAACTCCTCAACTTCTAAGTTTACTTCATACATTGGGAATTCTATTTTTTCTCTAGCCCTTATTTTGACAACAACTCTCAATAGTCGTTCTTTAGCATATTATTCTCCTGTAGCTCCTTTTTCTTCTACTTCTTCACTCTCATCCTCATTGATGTCACCAACATTAGGTTCCCTCCTCTGCACTATCTCCATGGCATCTAATATTGCACAGAGTTGTCTCATTTCTTCTCCCATGGTTTCATTTGACACTTCTCTCTCTCTCTGTGCCTCCTGGGTGACATCATTTTGGACTTTATTTTTCTGACAAAGATAAATTCAAGATCTGATACCACTTGATGCAGACCCCCCAACCCCTTCCTTTGGTTAGCATGAACTCCCAGTCTAGGATCGATCGAAATCAGGAGTTGAATCATCTCACAGCTCCTATTGAGCCCTTAGAACACTTTACACAGTCCTTGTGCCCTTTTTCCTGAATGAAAAAGATTCAATTCAGGACCCTAAGGCACCAGTGAAGTCGTACAAGGGACCGTGGGCCAAAATTGTATGCTACAAACTCCAACCTCCGAATAATTTGGGACTTCGAAGCTCCCAGGCTTTGGGAGTTTCAATGACACAATACTTTATTTCTCCCGAATATCAAATCAATGAAGCACCTAATAGTTATAAGGATCAACAGTCTGCAATGCTTGTTGGAATATACGATAGGGAAATAATTCTTGAATTTGGGCTTCGACGATTATTCCCACTTCAACACTGTTTTCACTGAAAGAGTTGAAATCTGAACCAGATTAGACAGTTCTCGATGCTTCCACAGATCGATGACCTCTATCCACTTCACAAATTCAAAATTCATAACTTTTCGAAGTATTACTTCAATAATTCGCCGGAGTGTCAAACCGAAGAACACTTACAAACCACAGAACAATATATCACACTTTCCCTCTAGCCAATGGTCATGATACACTACAGGACTCCAGGATTTGGGAGTTTCAGATGTTTAATACACTCAATCCTTTGGAACACCAGACTGGAAAACTCATGAAGGACTCCAATCAATGGCCCCTCCTCCCTGATGGATGGATGGATTATATTTTCTTCGAGCTTCGGGAATTTGGAAGTTTCGTCTCCTTTTTCACTCCATGTGTGAAATATTGTGAACTGGCGAAGTCTGAAGGACTTCAAGACTTAAAACTTACACAACTCCTCAGAATCTAATAGTTTTGAATGTTGTTTCTCCTCTTGAATGGATCTTTTTCATTCATTCTTAAAACACATCAAAATCCCTCCTCAAAAGGAATTTTACCGCTACTTCTCTTGAGATTTTATACTAGAAGGGTATTGAACCATGGTGGACACTTTGCGCTATTTATCTTGATCTTGAAATCACGAAGGACTTCCAGTGTGCACTCCTTGCACTCTCCTCCCTTAGAAAGTTTTCTAAATTTCTTTAAGTGTTGTACCTCTGCACTCATTGCACGGGTCTTTCTCAGAGAACTTATATTAAATGAGTATACATGCACACCTTGCACTATCTATGTAAAACCTTTACTCTATACCTGTTGGCACCAGGCTGAAGTGGAAAGAAGAATGATCATGGGAAATAAATCATGCATAAACGGAAATAATAGATGGAGAAAGAACAACATGCCTGCACGCAAGAAAGAGTGCACGAGGAAAGCGACAGCTAGAGGAATAATAACATGCGTGCATGGGAGGAACACCTAACGTCGGTAGGGTTAGGGTTTTTGTAATTCTTTGTAAATGACTAAAGAGCCTGAAATGTATAAATATGATGCGTAGTTATCATGTGGAGGTTCAATTGTTTTGTGCTGAAAAGTTGTGTATTAGCTTGGGGTGTTAGTATTGTTATCCCATGTTTTACTGAAGTTACGCATGAGCGGATGCGATATACGATATTGACTGTTATGAACCATCTTTGTAAGCTGTTGAGCTAAATAGGAGGAGAGAAGGTAGATCTGAGGATCAGTTTGCAGGCTGTAGAGCCTAGTGCGATCTATTTCGCCTCATATAGATCTTACCCATAAGAGGGGAATTGTAAGCACGCGACACCGGAAATGCAGAACTGCCATAATAAAATAGCCAAGAGACAAATCTTTGTGGATGTAGACTAGGAGGGGGTGAACCATGGTAATAACTGTGTAATGTGATGAATGTATGCATCTCTTTACTTTCTTTCAACGGGTTATTTTTATTCTTAATAAATGATTTCATACATTGTTATGGAGAACGAATATGTTGCTTGGGAAGTAATATGTTTAATGGGAATCTTCACCTGTGAGGAATAGGTAGATTACCCTCATAATTCATAGTTCATGGCTCTGATTAATAAACCCCTATCTCATACACAATCCTAGGATGTAAACACCCGAGTCTTACAACCACCCATTTAAAGCTACCTCGGGTGGGACTGCGCAGTGCATTATGTGTATTGTGTTGCCTTCTATTTTACCAGAAGGGTCGATAGTTTTAGAGAATTTGTTGGAAACCCGAATGAAATGAGCCCTGGGTCAATAAATCATATAGAAAGGTCGGGAAGACTGACCAAATAATGAAAGATAAACAACAAATGGTTATGTTTCTGTGTTAAGAGGAACAAGAGAGGACTGGGTAGATGAGATAGAGTGCATGAGAAAAGAATGAGTGAAACTGGAAGACCATTAGGCCATTACAAGGGAATGTTGAGACAGTGGAACCCCACAAAAGAAAAAATCAAAGGTTGGTTGAGAACCAAAGAGCTAGATTTTTCCCAGAAAGAAAACATAAACCCTAGCACCACACCTCGTAAATATCTAGATAAATACGTGTGTTGGCCCTTGACCAAGTTTTGAGGATCCTTGGTCATGTTTGACCTATTTTTGGGACTTTGACAAGATGTTGAAGGCATAGTGCAAGATCAAGTGGAGATCGCAGGATCTCGGCCCCTTTTTAGGGATTTTTGGGTTATGGGCTTATGTAACGGGTATGGTAATGTCGACCCATGGGTTTACCCATGATTAGGCCTATTTTATATGTATAAATATATGCTAAGGTGATGTACTGAGTATGAATCGCTAATTTCCCTTTGGCTAGATGCAAGTGATGGTTGTGGTCTAATCTATGTGATTGGCAGTGCTAAGTGGAGATTGCTTTTGTGCATACTATGTGAGACTTGCAGAGCTAAGTGCAAGTCATTGTAAGAGACTGTGGAAAGTTGTGTGCTTAGATTTACTTGCGGAAAGAGGATCTAGCGAGATTTGCAGATCCCCTGTCCTCTCCAAAGTAGGTTTATTGAGGCTCTGTGCATGTAACTAATTGAAGAAGCTAATAAAGAAGCGAAGAGTTGGTGGACGTAGCCCCAGGGTGGGGGTGAACCACGTACATGTTGTGTTTCTCTCCTTTGTGCGATGTGTTTATATGTTAATGTTATTAGTGATTCAATATAGATGAATGATAGATATATTTGTTGATGCTTAGTGCTTAAATACCTTATATCCGAATGAATACTATGATACTCTGTAATTAGTGTTTAACTGTGTTGTAACTAAGACTAGATATTGATGAATGTTAACTGTTGAGTGCTCTGTCAAGTGTTAGAATCATAGATCTATGTCCCATCTAAGGTTGCAAACATCTGAGTCCTGCAACCACCCCTGCCTCTACCTCGGGTGAGACTTCATCTGCTTCACAGGTGTTTCCGAAAGGGTCGTTAGTGTTGAAATAATGTAACTGCAAAGAGTATTCTTATTATTATTGATATTTTATTTATAGGATCAATCCCCATTGTGGATTGATCATGTCAGATATTGTAATAGGACCAAATCCCCTTTTGCAGATTGGTCAACAGACAATTATGATAGGCAGAATAAGAAGTTGGCCCCAGCAGTTAATAAGAAGACCCAGAAATATAATAAAGGTGGGTTTACCCACCCAAATGGAGAAGTCGGCCCTGCCAGTGAAGAGACACTTCACATGTGCCAGAACTTGTATAAATAAAGGAGGCTAGCACCTCATTTGATTAGAACTCACTTGCTCAGTTTGAGAGACAAGTTTTGATCTATTGCCGGCAAAGGAGAGAGAGAGTGGCACATATCTTGGGAGAGGACTTTCTGTTTTAGCATAAGATCTCTTGGAATTGTATTTGCTATTTATATTAAGGAAGTTTTGCTGGGTTTTCTTCCCCTAGAGGGTTTCCCAGAATAAATGTTGTGTCTCTTGTGAATGGGTATTTCTCAGTGATCTTATTCTTATGTTGCTCTTATCTATTGAAATGAAAAGAACTATAATAATGGAATAAACATTAACATGGTATCAGAGCCAAACTGAAGGAAGCATATTTCGCAAGAGAAAAACATCACTGTTGCAGTACCTGTAAATTAGGGTTTTTCAAAAGTGAATCTTTTCAGCTCCAAAACCACCTAGAAAGTTGCACCCTCTCCCAAGGATCATGTTCGCACCTTGCGCACACCTTTTCAGTGGCTAGATCTCCCGGAAAGCGAAACCCTAGTTTCACAAAGTACCAGAAAACTAGAAAACCAAAGTACCAAAAGTACCAAAAGTACCAGAAAACCAGAAGCACCAGTCCAGAAATCCGCAGATCAAGTTTTAGGGGGTAAAAGTTGGATTTTCAAAATTTCGACTGCACCAAATAACTCGCCTCAACTCAGCACATCTATCCCTTGGATAAAAATTTCAAAATTTTAAGTTTGAAAAATTAGGGTTTCCTCATAAAACCCTAACTTGCAGTTGCAGTTGCAGTCTCAGAACCAACTGCAATTGCAGTACCAGTTGCATTTGCAGCCGTAGAACCAGTTTCAAGTACCCTTGAAATTTTCTCAAGTGTTGGAAATGATTAAAGTTGCTACCAGATGGAGCCACTACCTGCAAATGCTATCAAAGGTATGTACTTACATATGTTTAATGGTTAAACCCTAAAGATTATTTGCAGGAGAAGGGATCTATTGCCATAGATCCAGAAGGATCTCAAGATCCAACACATTTAGAGGAATGATGCAACCCAAGTGTGATTATTCTGATATACATCTATTTTTCATGACATTATCAATGTTGCATGTTGAAGATATGATCAAATTATTAGAAGAATTGAAAGTTGATCATAGAGCTTATACTCTAACCTAACCTTTTTTCAAGTTAATGTATTGTCTTAGTACAGAAGATAGGTTGAAGAAAGCACTTGTCACTTGAGTGAAGGAGACCTGGAAGAAAAGCAAGCACTCATTCTTGAGGACAAGGCTCTAGGTTTGATTAATCAAGATTCAAAGGTACACATGACAAGTTGATGACTATAGTTGAGACAACAATCTTTGTAAAGTATTATACTTGATAGCATGTGAGCATATAAAGGTAAATACTTTTCCTGATACAACTAACACCTCCTCTAGGAGAAACCTCGTGTGTTAGTTCCAGGTTGCCATGGAAGAATGCTTGGTCACAACACTATGAGAGTGTTGACCTCATTTTGTATTGTATTCCTTACCTTTAATCTTTGCTTCAGATAAATCATAAGTGATAGCTCTAAAGGAGCTACTGTGATGATTGTTTGTGCTATTGCTTTATATTATCAAGAAGAATATTATTCTTTCTTGTTGTTTTGTTGACCTTGCTCCAGGTCACATGGGGAAGCTATAGCGAAGGTTGCAAAAGGAAACGTGCTAAAGGAGAGACCGTAAATGAAGCAATTATCATTGGAAGAGAAGAAGGTGACTTGCATAAGCTATAGGGTCACTGAGAAGCTTCCATGACCCACACCATTGAAGAATATTGGCATTGAATATTAGCTCACTTCAACTACAAGGTGTTGCCATACATATGAAAAGTGGTCACAGGTTTACCAGAACTCAAAGATGACCATGAAGGTGTATGCGATGGATGTGAAGAAGGGAAGAACATCAAGGACCCGTTTCCGAAGAGGGACATCAAGGCAGAAGGAGTCCTAGAACTCATCCATTCAGATGTATGTGGCCCAATGCCATCATCCTCCATTAATGGGTATGTATACTATGTATCGTTCATTAATGATTATTCTTGTAAAAGACCTAGATATATTTGAAGTGTTCAGGAAGATCAAGGAATTCAAAGCCTTGATAAGAGAACCCTTATGTAAGGAAGATTAAGATACTCAGGTCAGATAATGGAGGAAAATATACCTCAAAAGAGTTTGTGAACCTCTACAAAGATGTTAGGATCAATATCCACAACAAAACGATGTAGCTGAACGGAAGAACAAAACCATGTTGGAAGTCGTGAAGATCAATATCTTCCTATGTGATTATGGGTAGAAGCAGCAATGACAATTGTTTATGTGCAGAACCAATTATTCCATAACACACTTGGGCTCAAGACACCGTAAGAGATGTTCACTGGAAAGAAGCCAGATGTAATCCATCTCAAAATATTTGGCTATCCATTGTTTATTCATATACCTAAAGAAAAGAGAAACAAGATGGACCCTTCAAGAAAGAAGGGAATATTTGTGGGGTCTCCAAGGCCTTCGGAATCTACATACCAGGTCACCGCCACATTGATATCAGCGGGGACATGACCGTTGATGAATAAGAAGAACTTAAGAAATCAAGAAGATGCCATCTTAAAGAGGTATATGAAGAGGAACTCGTAATCCCAAATACTGCAATGAGGGAGGTTCCCAGAGCTGCAAAACTAGTGAGGGAAGTCGTAACTTCCCCTGATGAGGAACTTATAAAAGAACATGATATAGTAGAAGTGCAAGAACCTCCTCAGATGACGATCCTCTATAAAAGAAAGCCAGCTTGGGCTAGACATATTATTCAATATGGAGAGAAACATGGTGTTCCATAAGGAACTACGAGACAAATGAAAAGAACAAATCCATTCTTCAGTTATATGGCTTTGATGTGTGATCTTCTAGAAGAGGATCCTACCTGCTCTGAAGAAGCCATTCAGAGAAAAGAATGGGCAGATGCCATGACAGAGGAATACCAATCCATAATGAAGAATGAAGTATGGGAAATAGTTCCCAGACTGAATATTAAAGATGGGGTATCCTACAGATGGCTCTTCAAAGTAAAACATGCCACTGATGGAAGTATTGAGAAGTATAAAGCAAGAATTGCCACTTGTGGTTTTTCCCAGAAGGAAGGCATTGATCCTACCTGCTCTGAAGAAGCCATTCAGAGAAAAGAATG
>JASDQU010368264.1:0-10214 GCA_032191745.1 Picea mariana
AGGCAAGTGAACAGGAGAGGATCCCTTCCATAATAGGATCCATTGTATGGTGTTGCCCTACCTGAAGGGTTTGGTAATAATAAAGTGTGGTTTCTTCTATCTTGCTTTGTGGATCTATTTTGTATTCAGTATTTGTGGTGATCATATTGGTAGATCCATTCAGGTTCTTAACAGAAAAGGAGTGGGGTATGGGTTAAAATCAGTTTCAAAGCATCGGAGGATTTGTTGGCAGTGGTGTCCCATACAAACTCAGAGCCCTTCTTTAGTAGTCGAGTAAATTCGAGTGTTAACTCAGCATAGTTTGGGATAAACAAATGTAGAAAGTTTGCCTTCCCTTGCAAACTTTGTAGCTAGCGAAGTGAGGAAGGAGGAGGGATATTGAGGATCGCCTCGACCTTCAAAGGATCTAACCTGATACCCTGACATGACACAATAAAGCCCAGGAGTCAGCCGGACTCCACACAAAAGATATATTTATGTGGGTTTAAGCGTATACGATAGAACCGACAACAAAGGAAAATGGCTCAGAGGTGGGCCAGATGATCACTACGATGCATGGAATGCGCTGGTAGGTCATCTAAATATGGTTGTATGATATGCTTAATATCATGGAAAGCGTAAGACATCGCACGTTGAAACATCGCATCGATGTTATTCAAACCGAAGGGTAGTTTCTGGTAGGCGAAGGTTCCCCAAGAACAAATGAAAGCAGTTTTGTGTTGATCTGCAGGTAAGATATTGATTTTATTATATTCAGAGAAACTATCCATCAAAGAGAAGATTTCACTTCCAGTGCAATCGTCGAAGATTTGGTTAATGAAGGGGGTAGGAAAGTTTTCCTTAGGACAAGATTTGTTGATATCCCTATAATCAACACAGATACAGATCGTACCTTATTTCTTGTTAACCAGAACTAGATTGGATACCCAATCGGTCAAAGCCACAGGATAAATAAAGCCATCTTTAAGAAGTTTTTTGAATTCAAGCTTGATAGAAGTTGCTTTACAGGGGTGGATCGGGTGAAGTCTCTATCAGAGGGGTTTAGCGTCTGGGTAGGTCTTAATTTTGTGTAAAACAATATCAGGGTCAATGCCTAGCATCTCTTCATAGCTCCACACGAAGATGTCACGAAATTCTTGAAAAAGTGACTTATATATGACAACCTCAATGGTGGAACATGAAGCTCCGATGTGGACATTTTTGACAACTCCAGGTTTAATAGATATGTTGAGGGGGATGGTGGGTGAAATGTTACTTAAGTTCCCTTCATATAATACATCGTGTGTGGATTCAGGAACTGAAGAAATAATGACAACAGTCGACAGAGTCAAGTTCCGTTGGTAGCTCTCGATGGTGTGTTGTTTGAGAAAGAGAATGGAACGATGATGCCCATCATCCCAAGGGGTATCTTTCATCGACATAACTAATATAATCATCTCGTCCATTGGAAAAATAACGCGAAACGGGTCAGGAGACGAATCACCGAGAGAGGGAATAGAAGGGTCGGCTGATTGAATGGCTTGGTAGGCGGATTCAACTGGACTTAAAGGCATATGGTTGTCGCAGTGAAGATAATCACCAGGTTCAGATACTATCCAAGGGTTAGAAGACGCGGGAGTTTCTCTAACAGAGGTGAAAATCATATTAATCGAGGCAACCAAAAGAGAAGGAACGTCGGGTGGTGGGATGGGAAAAGTACCCATCAGAGTTGAATCTTTTAGTAGACCCACACCGACATTCTCATACCCAGGGGGTATCTTTGCAATGAAAGGTACATTGTTGGTACGTGTATCATAATTAAAGAAGGCTAGTTGGTCTACTGTAACTACTTTTCCCTAATGTGGAAAATGCACGATATGGAAAAGAGTAGACACAACTACATGCATGGAATCGATCTAGCTATGGCCAAGTAAAAGGTTGTAATCGAGAGGTGCATTAAAGACCTCAACTTCAACATTGACCATTTTTTATTCTAACGTAATAGGTAATGAAGGGAGTACACCGTAAGGTTTAAATCCAGAGCCATTGAAGGCTTTGAGTGTGTTGTGTAATTCAGTTAAGGAATGAGAGCCAATGGCTTTCCAGCAGGCAATAGACATGACACACGTTGAGGCACCCTCATCAATAACTGTTCTACAAATGTTCTTGTTGGCGACAACAAATTGTATCTGAAATGCGAGCTGAGGGGGTAACCTTGGAATGTGATCTTCCAAGTCAAAGATTATTAAATTTGTATCTGTAGGGTCGATTCCACCAATATCTTTCAATAGGGCCTTCTTTTGTGTAGGACAACTCTGAAGGACTTTGAGGGCTGACATCGCAGACAGTGCTTGCGCCAGATCCTCTACAATACTATAGTTCTGGGAAACATGTGCATGAGGATTGAAAGCAGACTTTGAAACCACGCCCTTGGGAGGAGGGCGAAGGACTATATCGGGGTTCATTTGTTTGAGATGAAGAGGACTGTTGGAAGGTGGAGCCGAGGGAGGTTGTTGAACCACTGAAGGTGGTGTATCGTAAACTTTCTCCTTGGAGGAAGAGTAATCTTTGGCACGAGTGGTAAGTGTGATGTCGTTCTTCTTTGAATCACCATTACACATAAGTATGTAGGAGGTAATAGAGGAAGAAGGTTGATCATGGATGAACAATTGAGTATGTTGTTGAGAAGGGAAGGGTTGAGACAAGATGGCAGGTGTAGGAGGTTTTGGGGTCCCTTGAAGGAACTTCGTGACCTTGGCACGTCTCGAACAGTCCTTCGTGTAGTGATCATCACCACATATAAGGAAAGGATAGCGAGGTTTGTGTTTGTCCTTATCATCAGCAGGTTGTGACTTGGTCTTGTCAGATTGTGGGTTGTTACTTTTATCCTCCTTATTCCTACCCTTCCCTTTTTTAGATTTATTCTTATCGGTAGGAGTCGATTGAACAATGTTCACATCTGAAGTTTTACCAGTGGGAGGAGCGGGCATCGAAGCAGTTTGAACATTAGAAGCATGGGATTTGGGAGTCATGTGAGAGGCCTACACAGATTTAGGTTGAGCATGGAAAGTACCTATCACACCATCAATAGCATGAGAAGTTGATGGGGTCGTTGAGGTGGTCGTGGTAGTAGGACGAGTGCGTCAGGGAGCAGATCGTAAAGAGTACTCGTTTGTGAATAAATGAGATCGAGGTACTGGGTACGACTAATCACCTGTTCTTCTGTGAAAACTCCACCCGTGTTAATGTCTTTATATATGTCATTCACAAACGATTTCGTGAACCATTCTGCCAATAACTGATCGGGAATATCGAGTTTGATTAAACGTCGTCTTCGTCTCCACTCATGAATATGATCAGAGATATGAGTGGCTTTATTTTTCTTGAAAGAACTCAAAATATCGGTTCCTGTTTCATAACGAATTGGAAACTGATAGTGAGTGAGGAAAGCCATGGCTAGGGTATTAAAGTCGGAAAAGAATCCTTGTGGTAACTCTATATACCACTTTGCGGCTGAACCCATGAGAGTTCATTAAAAAATACATAACTGAACGAAGTCATCCATCAAAGAGTTGGATGAACACCAAAGGTGGAAAGTCATTACATGATTGTTTGGATCCTCCCCTGGTTTACCATCAAACTTAGGAATGTCAGATGGTAATTTGGCCGGTATGATAGGCCAATGAGAAGAGTGATGGATAGGGTCATTCAAAATCCTAGGCAAGTCCAGTAAATACAAAGTGGCTAAGAAGGGTAATTGCCTATTCACATGAGGGTACTAGTGACTTTGGGGAGGAAGTCCCATCAGTATACCAGTAGTACCATATGCAGTTTTCATATGATGCGAAGATCCTGGTAGATTCGGTTGTGGGTGTGGAGGCAGGTAGCCCATGGGGTTGTACTGATTAGGTATGTTCCCTTGGAAAGGGACACTAGATTGAACGTTCAAACCCAAATTGGGATTGGAAGTCTCGGGGAAGGGTTGGCCCATACTAGGGGGTATAAAAGAGATGACTTGAGGTTGTTTCCCCCTAGTCGATTGAGTGTTACCCTGGGTAAGAAAATTCCAATATTGGGCCAAAGTTGTTGGTATGTTCTATCCATAGGGTGTGGTGGGTAGTTGTTGTCCTCCAACCAGAGGTTGTGTTCCAATCGAGGTTTGAACTCCAAAAGGGGGTTGAGATTGACCTCCAGGGTTGAATTGTCCACCAACAGGGATCTGATAATTAGGTGTGAAAGATTGAGTAATGCCACTAGGGTCGGATCCACTAGTGAATGGTGGATAAGACCCTTTGGAGGGGAGATGGGGAAGTGTCAGAATGAAATTGGCAACAGGATTATGCCCAGGAGAAGAAAAAAATCCAGATGCTCTAGATGGAACATGAGTAGGGATAGGGATAGAAGAATTCAATGCATTATACCTAGGAGGAAGCGACGGGGAAGGTCTAGGTGAAAGTGGTGTGCCAATGGGAGCTTGGCTAGCCACCGTAGTCCTAGTGGGAATAGTCGTAGCGTTTGGGACCAGTGTAAAGTGGGCCATCTGAAGGGGGATGGTTGAGTTAGGATCAACTGACGGGGTGTCTGAACCAGCAAATAGATAGGCAGTTGCAATGGGAGAATGATCTAGGGGTATTGTGTCTTCAACAGACGTTTTAGGTAACTCGGGTACAACAAGTATATCAACACTTGACCCGGCTCCGAAAAGAGAGCATCTAGATATGTCAGTAGTCCAAAATAGATCTTGGCCTTCAGGACCTACGAAAGGTCTGGTTGGTAGTCCAGAAGTTTGAACAATAATATATCCGGATGAATTTAGCCTAAGAATACGTCTCTCGGAACCATGAGGAAGTCGAAAAGACTCTAGAGAGGAAGAAATTCAAAAATTGTCTAAAGAGTCAATTCTTTCCACTCGTGGAGTGGCAGTGTCTTGGACCTCGCTCTGTTGGGGAGAGCCCTCCGGTGGATTAGTAGGAAAGGGTTGAGAAATTTTCGGATCTTCCGGAGGTAGGCCTTGCATTCTACATGAATGATGTGGAGGGTCAATATTGCTTGAACCAAAAACTTTGCGAAAAAAAATATATGGCCAACTATAGAGAACAACAACACTCACTAAAATAATCTAGGAATCACATAAAGCAAACAAAACCTTCTTATTTTTAAATCACTAGTTGGTGATCAAATTCAACATCGTGAGACCGATATAAGAAGGGGCTGGGCTAGGATGGAAAAGTTACATTGACGACCTGCTTAACGGACTTACACCCTGGTGCAAGCTCCCACACATAATCGTGTGTATACCCTCCAAGGAGCCCGAGTGAGTCTAGCCAATGTCGATTCCAGGTACCATGAAGACTTTCCCCTCCACAGTCACCTTGTGTAAGACCCTAAGAATATAGTCTACTAAAGTTACCACAAACAATAGTGATGCCTGGGGAAACATTCGACAGTCCGATCCACACGCAAGGGCCGGGTATCAAGCCCGAAATAAACTTGAGAGGCTTCCACTCATCATTGTGGATATACCTTCAAGCGACCCCCATAATACATGAAATCTCTACACTGAGACCAACAAAGCAGGGTGAGTAACTCTGTCAATCTCAATGCGACCTCAGGTTTGACCCTTGTGTGAGAAGGGCTTCCCAGGACAAAATGTTGCAAATGGGTTTGAATACTCCATATCAAAAGATACTATTGTGTGTTTTGTGCTTTGGAGAGTGTGTCTCACTGCCTATTCCAAAGCTCTAGCCTAGATAATGTTGGTGTAAAAGAGCCCTATAAAATCAAAGTTACTACTTGAGTTTTAAATTTCGCAATGTTTTTAAGAGGCTGTTGTTACTCAAGAGGTAGATGGGAATGAAATCAATGTTGTGTAAGACTTCAACCCAATAACGTAAAAATAGAAATGAATGATGAAAATTCTCATTCGATGAATTCTATCTACAGTAGGGAGAAGGTATTTTTCTTTAAAAATGTGAACTACGACATACAATTCCTTTTCTTTGAATGTAATACCAAACAATCATTAACAATGTAATTTCACTATTCGTTCTTTTTCAATTTTTTGAATGACAATATTTTCTGTATAAATGATTACCTAAAAGACATAAAGACTTTAATTTTTCCCTTTCAAAAACCAAAACAGGGATGGAACTAAGAAAGGATGAGCAATCAATGAAAATAAAACACTCAACAAGCACCCAAATCGATCTTTCAATGGAGATAAAAATAAAAAATGACAAGAAAATGTTTCTTCAAAAATGAATAAAAAGTGGTTTTTTGATCATTAAGCAATCTAGAATGTGTAACCAACCTACAACTTCAAATCCCATCGAAGACCTTTAATCGAGAAAGCACTCAGACATAAGTCCAGAGATTATACCCTTTTTGATAAAAGTCAAAAACAAAAATTGGAAAAATATCAAAAGAGAGGTGTTCGATCTCCAAAACCAATCAAGAGCAAGCTTAAACAGTAAAAAAAAACCAAGAACTGACATTAAAAATCCTTTCCCGGCTGACTAAAGCAAAACTGGGCAACAACAGAGGCCAAAACCCAACCCAAAAAATTTCTCAAACATCGTCACAGGCTGGTAGTATAACACAGTGGGGAAATGAAGATTTTCCGCAGGCAAGAAACAGGCAGGGTGCGGAAATCCCGCACTAAAATAAATCACCAGGGTGCGGAAATCAAAGGTTTTCGCAGGCTATCTATAAGGTGCAGTGCATAAGTGTTTGAAAAATCAAGAAATTTGGAGAAAAGGGAAAAACATCTAAGTGGACTTTCAAACCCAAAGAATCTGAATGGATCTCCCACAGACTCAGAGACTGATTTTAAGTAAAAAGAATAGGTCAAAAGAAAATGGCCAACAAAATCCACAATTAAGTTGTTCTTCCCCAGTGGAGTCACCAATTTTGTTATTGGGTAAATCGGTAGATGCGGACATGAACTAATTCCCCTAGATCCACCTAGATCTAGAACAAAACAAGATGAAACAATACGCTTTCTCTAAGTTGTGATCATTGAGTTTACTACCAAAGTAGGAATAGATAACATACTTTATGAATCACTTCCTTATATCTCTGTTGTCCCTGCTTCACTCCAATGCTCTTGTGGAATCAAATCTGTGATAACACAAACCAACCAACGTGAAAGAAGCAATAATAGAATTCAATGGCAACTTAAACATGTGATCAAGGAATCATGTAATAAAATACTAGTCATTTTATGGGAAAGAGACGTGCCACCATATTATATTAATGAAAAGTAGAAGATACAACCGAATTTCCTTGATGTCGCAAGTTCCCTTTTAGTGGTCCTTCATTCCAACACACACATACACTTGCTCTGAAATTCACATGAAGATAATCCACAAAAGCTTGATAGACAAATGGAGGCCTCAAGCATCACTAGGAACAAGATTCTTCACACAGTCTTCAGCCTATTATTTCATCAATTCTCTGCTTAATATTGCTTAACATTTTCCATGGGAAGCCCATGATTATATAGGAGAAGGTGAAGTGGTTAAAGGGATGAGGATGATCCCACCAAATCAGAGAAGCCAGTAGGATCACAACCATACAGACGCCACCTCACATTCTAGAAGATTCCCCTTCTAGAAACTTCGTGAAACCTCTTTCCTCTTTTAGCTTTGGAACGCAGCCGCACCCTGCCTATATAACAGCCTGCGAAAATCTCATGGGTGAGATATAGAGATGCCTAAGGAAATCATAGACTTCCACACTGTGTAATATGTGCAGCCTGCGGACCCTTTCTAAAAAGTAGTCTTGTAGAGGAGGAAAGAAGTTGCTTTTCTCAGGAAAAAAGTCATGTTGGGAGCCTGAACACATGTTTGTGAAATCATCATTAGGGTGACCAAAATAATGTGTAACACCTGCCAACATACTGAACAAGTCTGCTGGGAGCGGGTAAATGCATGCATGATGCCAAGACAACTTCGTCGGGGTACTGAACAGGCCCGCTGGCAGCGAAGCAATGTCAGGTTCAGGAAAATCATCAGGTATAAATTTTGATATTAATCATAAGTACCCTTCATTTTGAATTGAAATTTCTTGGACAGGGTAGAGGCGACATAGTGGGTTAATTGACATCCCTGTCGAGGCTATGGACGCATGCTAGAAGCAGTGACCCTGTCAACAGTAATGGAGCCATTGACTTGAACATCGTTGCTCTCGTAATTAAAATTTGTCACTGGATTTCATTTGAACAGGAAGATATTTGAAGCTGGACTGTGTAATGATTGTTGAGATGCTTGATGTCCTTCAATTGTTCTTTGATCTGTAATCATTCTAAGTAGTCCTAACATGAAATTTTTGGTGATGCAGAGATAACTGCTTCTCCCAGTAAGTTGCCATTGTTGGAAGCCCTACATAATTTTTACTTTTTAAAGTGACAAATGACAATTCCTGTAGTTGCCTACGCCTCATCCTGTAAATACTGCTATTTGAAGGTGACTATTCGGTTTTTAAGAGGATGTTTTGATTGTTCCTATTTATTTTTTTCTTGCATTTTCATGCTTCATTCATGACTGAAAGCATGAATGAAGCATTAAAAATTAAAATCATATTGCAATTTTATCTAAGGCTTGGTCTTTAAAAGGGTCAATGTGCTTACACCTCTTTTAATGAATGTTGTTTTGCTTTGAGCTTATCATATATCAATGAAACACTTATTTTGAGTTGCTCTTGGATTGTAAGCTTATACTTTGGATCCTTTTTAAATATACCAAGAATCGATTGGCGTTGGTTTGCAAAAACATATCTATTTTTTTTAACCTTTGTAAATCAAATATACCCATTACATGTCATGGGAATTGATCACACTACGATCGTACCCTGTACCTCGTTTTTAGCTGGCAAGTGGAAGTGACAGGCCTCGCATGACAGATAAAGGTCTAGTGTTATTCTCTGTATCCAAAACGTTTATCACCAGAAGTGCCAGAATTTCGTGTGTGAAACCATTATGCTTACATTATGGTCGCGTTGGTGTGATTGTTCATTTGCTCCTTTGTTTTTGGCTCAGAATTTCCTCTGTTGTTGTTACCTCTTAAGCCCACAGTGTGTTCGGGTTGCTTTTGTTACCATCTATTCAAACCCTTATGGCCCCTGTCATTCAATTTGAGCCAAATGGCTCCCAAAATTTGTTGATGTGCGATGATGCGAGTGAGGATCTTAAGAGCCAGGGTTGGGATATGTTTATTAAGAAATTCCAAGGTTATAACTTGCGAGTATCCAAAGATTTTTCCCTTACATTTGATGTATGCAGAGCCAAAGTGGGTGATATTCAGTTGGATATCACCGAAGAATTTTTGAGCGAAGCAACATGGCTTCCTCTCACTGGTCAAAAGTGGTTTAAAAAATCGAAGTTGGACGACATACCCTGGAGTCTGTTCATCACCTCCAGAAAAATCGAATGTTGTGACAAAGGTATTCCAGTCTCCCTACTCAAGGTTAGATGGCATGGTTTGTTGGTAGTTTTAAGACAATTTGTTACCTGTGAAGGTTGTTATGGATTGGTTTTCCTTTACCACATACGATTGCTCATGCATTTTATTGGCTTCCATTTAAACGTGTCGTTTTACCTGCTAAGAAGTTTGTATAAAATTTCAAAGAGATACAAAATGTAAAACTTGGATTCAAGCCTCTTTCATCATGGTTTGATTAAATTACTATTAGTTCATCATTTGAAAGCACTTGGTGATGATTGGGACGGTTTCGTAACTCATAATGGCTTTGTTACAGTAAATCATGTAGAGACCCCTGTGGTGGATAAATCTATGATAGAGAAACCTCTCAGGCTCTCAAGTGTTAGGCCATATTTCTTGTATGAAAACCCTCGTGAAAGGGCATTGCCCAATCAGTCTTTGTGTGAGAAACATGATGGTAGTTCTGTTGATTCAGGTTGGTTGTCATTGATGTCAACCCTTGAAGAAAGCCCCGTAGCACAAAGTTTTGGGTAATGGACCCAAGATTGTTTGATGTAAATATGAATCATTATTTGTTTTCATGTTTTATAAGAAGTAAATATGGATGAACACCACAGTGGTCCCCTTATGGTGAAAGCCCTCACGGGAAGACTCTTTGCGGAGTAAGAGAACCCATGCTTAATTGTGGAATAATGAGATGAAGGATAGTGAATTTTTCAGGGAAACTATCATGTATGGATAGTGCTTTTCATTCCATTTCCAGTGGTATGTAGAACTTCACATAACTCCTCATAG